>JARYGA010033782.1:0-49390 GCA_030545235.1 Helianthus tuberosus
ATAAGTTCCAAAAATAATATATTTTCAAGTCTAACTTAGAAAATATATATAAACTTATTTTTCTCCAAAAATGATATATTTCATATTTATTTGAGAAAATATATCTTTCACCCCAAAAATATTGTATTTCATGTTTGTTTAAGAAATATATATTTTCTCCCAAAAATAATACATCTTCTAATAATTCCAAGAAAAATATATATATTTTTATTCACCCAAAATAATATATTTTCCTCATGTCAAAAATATGATATAAATTTGTAATAATTGTAAAAATCATATTTTTGTTTCCTTTGGTGTCCAAAATATTATTTACCAAAATATACTTGTGAATCAATTTTCCGGAATATTTTGTAAGTTATATTTCTTAGTTCGGTTTCACCAATATTTTGTGTATAACTTGTATATTCATATTCTTGGAATTTTAGTAATATTTTGGATTGTAATTTTCGGTTTTTTGATGAGTTATATTATTTCATGTCCTAGAATAATATAACTAATACACAAAGTATACAAATAATCACACACATGGTGACTTCTAAATATATATTTCCTAAATACATATTTAGTCACTTTTATTTATAAAAACCAACCTCCAATATTTATAATTTTTGTAACAAAAATTATGGCAAAGTTTATGTAAAAATTTATGGTTTGAAATACACTTGTAAATATTTGTTAAGAAATATTGTTCTAAGTGTTTAATTTTTAGAAAACTTTTGCCATAGTTTCCCTTAAAAATGGAGGTTTCCATACCTTGAAGGTATATCATTTTCTTTTGTAAAATCAACACAATCAATCAACAATCAACAACAAACAATCTTTACTTACCAATTTTGCCAAAAACAAGCATAATCTACTACTTTATGAACTTGAAATTTCACAAAAATTTGTAGTAACTTTGATGCGTGTGAAGTGTTATATATATTAGGTGTATATTTTAAGCCCCTTTAACACTTATTTTTAGCCAAGTTTTAAATTTATAAAACACGATATTTTACTAACACTAAACACACATATGGGCAAGTGCACCCATCGTGAGCGTAGTATAGTGTTGGCAAGATACCGAGGTCGTCCAAGGACACAAGAGCTTTTAGTACCGGTTTATCCTCAACGTCTAATCAAAATAAATAGTTTAGAAAAATGTTTTTAACTAAGAAAAAATAAAAACTAACTAAATGCTGAAAAAATAAAATAAAAAGAAAAACAGATAGACAAGATGAATCACTTGGTTCCGACTCGTATCTAGTGTAACCTTTGATTATTTCCGCACTTTTGCACATAATTAAGAGATTATCTTAGTTATTGTAGTAGGCCCCTCTTTTGAAGGTGACGTTACCCTCACCCCAGTAGTTTGAGTCAGCAAGGATACAATCCTAAAAGGGTGGATTATTGGAAGATAATTAATTAAGTTATTAATGCAAATTATGGTAGGCCCCTCTTTTGGAGGTGACGTTACCCTCGACTAAGTAGTCTGAGTCAGCAGGGATACAGTCCTAAATAGCCGGGTTATAGTATTAATAGTAGTTAACTTATGAGGGGATCAAAGAGTTTGGACCCCCGCCATCCAATACCATGAAGTATTGAAGGAGGTCCTACTAAATTTGACCCAGGTCCATTGCAGGACCAATAAACGCTGAACAATGGCAAGACCTTTACCAAACCGTACCCTTAACCCCCGACCAGGTAGCCAACATACCTCCATATAGACCGTGGAGATATGAATGGTGAAAATCTTTTATTTTATATAGACAGTAAAATAATGCCAAGACACCACGGACAAACGATAAGGAAAGATCACCTTCAACATAAGCAACTAGTTATTAAAGTCATTAATACAAAACCAAATAAAAAGTGCAAAAGATTAGAAATAAAAAGTATTACACTAGACACTTTGTCTTCACCAAGTGATGTAAGAGACTTGGGCAAACATGGCCTTGATTGTCAAGAACTCTTACGATCAATCTTGGATCCCGAGATGACTCACACACTCTACGATGGACAATGGATGATGGTGGTGGATGATGGTGTTATGGTGGTGGTGGGTGGTGGGTGAAGTGTGAGAGAGGTGGTGTGCCAAGGGATGGTTTGAGCTTGAGCCAAGCACTTCTATTTATAGACTGAACAGAAGCTCGGGCACGGCCCCGTGTCCACATCCTCTCTTTCTTCATTAAATGCAGCTTTGTCTTATTAGTTGACCACGCCCCCATGTCCGCTGAGCACGACCCCGTGTGCAGAAGAATCTTTGTACTATGAAGATTTGCCTGGATTGTGCGAATCTTATAGTTGACCACGGCCCCGTGTCCGCTGAGCACGGCCCCGTGGTGGGCAATAGAAGCTTCTACCACTTTGTCTTTTCTGCTGGCACTTGGGCACGCCCCCGTGCTGGCTGAGCACGGGGCGTGTTCAGGCTTCTGATTTCTTGTTTTGCTTGGGAAGATGCTGTCGTGGGGTCGGGCATGCCACGTCTTGTTCCTTTTCTTGTATTTATGTTAGATTTTGATGTCTTTTTGCTTCTTTTGTTAATTTGAGCTCATTTAATCCTGAAAATGCAAAAGGAAGACAAAAGCACACTTTTTCCAACATTAGTACCAAAAAAGGGTTAGTTTTATGCCTCATTTGATGAAATTTATATGTTACATTTTGAACACATCAAATACCCCCACACTTGAATCTTTGCTTCTCCTCAAGCAAAACTCTTTAATATGTGGCTATTTACACTCCCAAATGGAATGGGTAGAGAAGAAGGTTTTTGGGCTTGTCGTAGAGTGTCGGGATTTCCAAGATTCTTTATTTAGCTTTATTTTTATTTATTTACAATCCTATTCGTCATGATTTATTTAAAACTTTTCATAAGATAAATTACTTATTAGGGCATAACATACCTCTTTAAAATTCTATTTATATACAAGTTCACATACCTCACGGGGATCACTCAACACTCGGCCGAAAATGTATTTTTGTGGATCACTCGAGAGCGGCATGGAACTTACTCCTACCATAGGCTTGCCAAGCGATCAATCCTCCTCCTTTTTAACTTATATACCTTTGTAAATATCAAGAGGACTTTGTGGGTTAAGGGTTAGGCTTGGGTTAAAGGTAGGTGGTTGGGTTGGTGGTTAGTGGTTAGTAGAAAAAGGGCGAAAAGCGTAACAAGTTTCGGTTTTCGTATGACTTTCTATTTTTGCAACTTTATTTTTGATGAAGCTATTTATTCAAACAAAGTTATTTTTGATGAACTTGTTTGTTTATTTTCTTTTGCTTCATCATCAACAATTTTTTTTTTCATACGAAAAATCGAACTTGTTACTAAAACAAAGGGGTAAAAATGAAAAAGGTTTTGGTGGGTAAAAAGGGTGTTTGGTTTGGGTTATGAAATGAAAAGGTTTAGGCTCAAAGGGGCTAACTAGGGGGATTTTGGGTAGGTGGTAAAAAAAAATAATGGTGTAGAAATAAAAAGGTTAGTCCTAATGCCTCCATCATTTACTTACTCGGGTTTTAAGTTGGTAAGGACCGAGAATGTATCGTCATGGCAAGTTCTAGAGTCGTAAGAACCAAGCGGCTATTCACACAAGAAACGAAAAATGAGCATTTAGTTCTAATGATATGTAATTGTATGCTCAATAAAGGCTCAAAACTCACTTTTGTGGGAATGGGTTTTTATGTGATCAAGTATATATAATCAAATTTTAACTAAGCTTGTCATGCCTTTTCATAATTTTCTTATGTTGGTTCTTTTTATCACGACGCTATCGGTTGTAAATTTGTAAAAATATAACCTTTTTGAGAACTTGAATTTCCCGAGTTAAACCTAGACAAGTAAAAAAAATGAATGATTAGCAATTCCAATAGAGTTTTGTGTAAGGCTTGTATTTAGGACTTGCGAGATTCAAGGTTTTAGCATCCCCCCCCCCCACACTTAAATTACACATTGTCCTCAATGTGTCCCAAAAATAAGTTTTTAGGTTGATTGAATGTGTAAAAAGGTGTAAAAAGCAAAAATTTTGTGTTACTGGGCGCTGAACACGGCCCCGTGTGATCCGGGCACGCCCCCGTGTTCAAGTGCCAAAATTAAAACAAGAGAAACAGAAGTCTGGACACGGGGGCGTGTTGGGTGAACACGACCCGTGTCCAGTTACCTGAACTGGGTCTTTTTTTGCAGACAGTGCAGCACGGGGCCGTGTTGGGTGGACACGGCCCGTGCCGAGCTTACTGTAAACGAAGAAATTTGTCGGACGGTTATGTTTTCCTGTATGGAGTGCTGGTTCAAGTTTCCCTTGCATCCTTTGCCATCTCAAGTGTGTTTTATTCATTTCAACACCATCCAAAACACCAATTTAACTAAAACCATCATTCATTAATCATAGAGAGAATTACATAATAGTCCTAAAAATTAAAATATTAGCTAGTTAGGTCAAAGAAACACAAGAAATCCAAGAAGTTTCTAGCCTACTATTTATTCTACTAGCAAAATTTCCGAAAAGATAGATCTCTCGGTTAAAAGTGGCTTGATAACTTCTTCCTACGGGTATGGGCTCCTCATACATCGGCGAGCCACTCTTCGATCTCCCTAGGGAGAAGAAAAGCGGGCTCATGAGCATCGGATTGAGGAGGTGTAACTTCCACCGGAATTTCTTGGAGTTCTTCAAGAGGAGGTTCTGCCGGAATGTCGTCCCAACCGGTAGGATTTTGAATTCCAAGTGCGAGGTTCCAATCCTCTTGAGGGAGGATTGGTTCCATAGGAGGTGTTACCAGAATGTTTAACCTCTGGTGCAAGAGGTTTATTTCCCGGAAACTGTTTTCCAACCCCACCGAGAGATAGTTTATACGGTCAATGAGGACCTCCTCCACTGAAGTCATCTCGTCAAGTGCTTCACGTAGTGCCATTACATATCTTACGAGAGTTGCTTCAATCGATGGCCTCCTTTCCCGTCGGCTGTTCCTTGAGTGCGCAGAAGAGGTTCTGCTGTTTTGGCTAGACATTCTACGAAAACAAACCAAAAACAGTTCGTTTTAATGAAACAGTACTGCGGGCACGGCCCCATGCTCAATGAGCACGGCCCCGTGTTCAACTTTCTGTAGATTTTTAGAACAAGGAATCTTGGGGTTTCAAATTATTTTTCTTATCTTATGAAGCTTTTTGAGCATAAATAACTTAAAACAATGTTATGTAACTTATTTTTAACAAGATTCCTTGAGCAAAAATTCAATAAACATCACAACAAAGCTTGAAATCAAGCTTTAATGGAGTTCTTGGTGCAAGAAAGATGAAGAAGAAGAAGGCAATGGATAAAAGAGGAAAGGACAAGATGCTTGTAGGAACCTTCTTTTAGAACATACCTAGGATGGTAAGTCAGAAAATCCCTCCAAATCTCTGTCCTTGGATGGTCCAAATGTGCAGGGTTCTTGGCTGCATTTATAGAAAACGACAGCGTGCTGGACACGGCCCCGTGTCGACTGGACACGGCCCCGTGTGCAGGCAAGATCCTGACACATTTTGTCCGTATTCTGACAAAAGTCAGAAGGGAATCTTTTGGTGGACACGGGGGCGTGTTGACCTGGGCACGGCCCCGTGTCGGAAAACTGTTTTATGAAGTGGGTCTATTTTTAAGGAACTTTTCCGGATCGGGCGGTTCCTTACTGGATGGAACAACCCCAAAGTGCCTAAGATACCTTAATTGATCTAGATTAAGACGAGAACGCAAGAGGTTGTCGGTGAGGGTGATTCCTATGCTATATGTAGGTGGACAAGTCCAACCCTTTTCCGGGCTCTCGTTAAAGAAGGTGTATGTCGAATCGCTCAGGTCTATGTATGCATCAAACGAAGTTGATGGGGAGTCCTTCACGGCACAATCGACACAGGGACGACTATCGCTCAAGTCCTCACTAGAGTTAGAAGTATCATTGGAAACAATGAAGTTGTTTGAATGCGTTTCCAACCTTTCTTCTTGGTTATCGTCTTGGAGAAGATTTTTGAGGTCTCCCCTAAGTTCTTCTAACCAATTAAAAATTAGATCTTCTAGTTGAAATAATTCATCGAGAAGCATTTCTCCTAGAATATCCGGTTGGGCGCATTCGAGGGAGCGATAGGGATTATTTTTACTTTCACCCCTCTTAAGGATACTAAGGAATGATGGGTCTATATAGTGGGGTTTAAAATTTAGAAAAAAGCATTCTAATTCTTTATGGTTACCACCACATAATTGACACCACATAGTACCATAAGAGTGCCGAAAGTAAAAAAGTATCAGTATCACTCATGTTTGTGTCAGAAATTACCAACCGTCGGGATCTTACGGTTCTGTTTTCAGTAACTGAAACATGGGCACGGGGGCGTGTTTAGTGGGCACGGCCCGTGTTCAGCTTACTGTCTGACTTAAAACAGGATTGCCAGTTCCAATGATTGGGCACGGGGCGTGTCCAGCCGGCACGGCCCGTGCTGAGTTCTGCAGAAGCTGAAAAATCCTAAAAAAATTGAAAAATAAGAAAAACGATTAGGCCGTTGATTCCTAACTTTCCTAAAATCCTTGTGTCCTCGGCAACGGCGCCAAAAACTTGATGCGTGTGAAGTGTTATATATATTAGGTGTATATTTTAAGCCCCTTTAACACTTATTTTTAGCCAAGTTTTAAATTTATAAAACACGATATTTTACTAACACTAAACACACATATGGGCAAGTGCACCCATCGTGAGCGTAGTATAGTGTTGGCAAGATAGCGAGGTCGTCCAAGGACACAAGAGCTTTTAGTACCGGTTTATCCTCAACGTCTAATCAAAATAAAAAGTTTAGAAAAATGTTTTTAACTAAGAAAAAATAAAAACTAACTAAATGCTGAAAAAATAAAATAAAAAGAAAAACTTAGTTATATCCAAGGACACTTGGTTCCGACTCGTATCTAGTGTAACCTTTGATTATTTCCGCACTTTTGCACATAATTAAGAGATTATCTTAGTTATTGTAGTAGGCCCCTCTTTTGAAGGTGACGTTACCCTCACCCCAGTAGTTTGAGTCGGCAAGGATACAATCCTAAAAGGGTGGATTATTGGAAGATAATTAATTAAGTTATTAATGCAAATTATGGTAGGCCCCTCTTTTGGAGGTGACGTTACCCTCGACTAAGTAGTCTAAGTCAGCAGGGATACAGTCCTAAATAGCCGGGTTATAGTATTAATAGTAGTTAACTTATGAGGGGATCAAAGAGTTTGGACCCCCGCCATCCAATACCGTGAAGTATTGAAGGAGGTCCTACTAAATTTGACCCAGGTCCATTGCAGGACCTCTAAACGCTGAACAATGGCAAGATCTTTACCAAACCGTTCCCTTAACCCCCGACCAGGTAGCCAACATACCTCCATATAGACCGTGGAGATATGAATGGTGAAAATCTTTTATTTTATATAGACAGTAAAATAATGCCAAGACACCACGGACAAACGATAAGGAAAGATCACCTTCAACATAAGCAACTAGTTATTAAAGTCATTAATACAAAACCAAATAAAAAGTGCAAAAGATTAGAAATAAAAAGTATTACACTAGACACTTTGTCTTCACCAAGTGATGTAAGAGACTTAGGCAAACATGGCCTTGATTGTCAAGAACTCTTACGATCAATCTTGGATCCCGAGATGACTCACACACTCTACGATGGACAATGGATGATGGTGGTGGATGATGGTGTTATGGTGGTGGTGGGTGGTGGGTGAAGTGTGAGAGAGGTGGTGTGCCAAGGGATGGTTTGAGCTTGAGCCAAGCACTTCTATTTATAGGCTGAACAGAAGCTCGGGCACGGCCCCGTGTCCACATCCTCTCTTTCTTCATTAAATGCAGCTTTGTCTTATTAGTTGACCACGCCCCCGTGTCCGCTGAGCACGACCCCGTGTGCAGAAGAATCTTTGTACTATGAAGATTTGCCTGGATTGTGCGAATCTTATAGTTGACCACGGCCCCGTGTCCGCTGAGCACGGCCCCGTGGTGGGCAATAGAAGCTTCTACCACTTTGTCTTTTCTGCTGGCACTTGGGCACGCCCCCGTGCTGGCTGAGCACGGGGCGTGTTCAGGCTTCTGATTTCTTGTTTTGCTTGGGAAGATGCTGTCGTGGGGTCGGGCATGCCACGTCTTGTTCCTTTTCTTGTATTTATGTTAGATTTTGATGTCTTTTTGCTTCTTTTGTTAATTTGAGCTCATTTAATCCTGAAAATGCAAAAGGAAGACAAAAGCACACTTTTTCCAACATTAGTACTAAAAAAAGGGTTAGTTTTATGCCTCATTTGATTAAATTTATATGTTACATGTTGAACACATCAAACTTACTAGTGTTCTTAGTAGGCCGTGTTACCCTTTAAAGTGTGATTGATTCTTTAAAAACATCATTTTTAAAGAAAGTACATCTTTACAACTTACATTCATGTTTTCTAAAAATGTTTCTTCATGGATCTTTCTTGTTACATAAGTGTTTCTACACTTTATTAACCACCAAAATAAAGTTTGTTTATGTAAGAACCAAGATCAAGTAAATCTTGTGTTTTTAACTTGGTTCCTTTGAAAAACCATCCGTGAAATTTTAGATCTACAAGTATTACAACTTACTTTGATCATTATTTTACAAGAAAACCACATATTCTTTCAAGTTCATGTTCTATGTGAGGATGATCTATAATCCTACAACATTTTCATCCTCTAATCTTGCTAGGTTATGTTTTTATTCATGATCTAGCAAGATCATATGATGATCAACATCAAATCCATGAATAATCAACAATCATCAAGGATAACAACACATAAACATCATAATTTCTTCATGATTTAAGCTTATGTTCAAGTTTTATTCTTGTGATTCTTAGTGTTCTTCATAATAATCAACATGAATCTTCTTTTAACCACTAATATAAGATGTAAAATGGAGTGTATGATGTTCTTACCACTAACTCAAGGCTAGGGATGATCAAGAGGAGAAAAGAGATGGATAATAGCGAATGATGAAGGTCCTTGAACTTCTGAAAGCTCCTAGCTTCTTTATGTAACCTCTAACACCTTTGTATATGCTTGTATTGTATGGAGGATGATTGAATGATGGTGATGATGGTGGTGTTTGGTTCGGCCGAGAGCAAGCAAGGAGGGAGGAGAAGAAGTGTGTGTTTAGTGTGTGAAAGAAGTGAAGTTATGATCTTGATGTGCATTCTTATAATCCATTTCTAGTGTTTATCTCATGGTTCTTGTGTCATTAAACTGCCAACACAATATATTATAAAATTGAAAGAAATCACAAGTGTGTGGGCCATGTTGGTTGTCCACTAGGTGGGGGTGGGGGGTAGTAGGCTAGGTTAAAACTATCTAGTTAGTTATTAAGTTAAAATCCAAGTATTGGTTAGATACTTTAGTTACTAGATATTTATGTAGTGTTATGATGTTCGGGGACCATAACTAGCTTGGTAATGTTAAAACAGTGCTTCTAGTGAAAATTTGGTGTTTCGGGTAGTGTCCGGTTGTTCGGTTGGTTACCGGTTCGTTAAGGTGCTAAACTTTGCAGTTTAGTGTGCTTTATGTACCCTTTTGTGACACTTTTGATTCCCGACACTTAGGTAAGCATTCAGGACCATTTAACCATATTTCTGCATGATATTAGATTGTTTAAATGCTGAAAATTGCTGATTTTTGCTGAATTCGGCACTTTATGTGAGTTTTAGGCACTTTCCGGCACTTAAACAATCTCTAGGAAGGCAGTTTTGTGATCCTTACTTTCCTACACACTATACTAGTGTAATACTTGGTTTCTGGCTCATTCTGTGTCTCCACACACTGTCTATCTATGTACTGAGCTCTGTCAGCATTTTCCTGATTTGTCTGATAACTGTGCTAACTGTGTTTCGTGCATCATTTTAGTCATTAAGCACTAATCATGGTTTAATAGTTGTACGGATAATGATATGACATTAAGCAATATATGATGCACATGTATGTATATGGCAATAATCAGTAAGCAGTTAATTGTAATTCAGCACAGTCATTAAGCACTAATCATGGTTTAATAGTTGTACGGATACCTGAAATTTTGACAGTTGTCACATTCTCCCCCTGTTAAGAAAATTTTGTCCCGAAATTTTAAACTTTACTACTAGCTGCAGGGGAGTTGAGGAACAAATGCGGGTACTTAGCTTTCATGCAGTCTTCACGCTCCCAAGTAAACTCTGGGCCGTGACGTGCGTTCCACCGAACCTTGACGAGTTTAACACTACTCCTCCGAGTCTTGTTAACTTTCCAGTCAGTAACCTCAACAGGTTCTTCGGTAAAGTGGAGTGCGTCGTCAATGTGAACTTCATCTGCATGAATAACCATTGTTTCTTGCGTTGGACTCTTCTTCAGATTAGATACATGAAATGTATCATGAACACCATTTAGTTCTGCTGGTAGCTCCAACTTGTAAGCTACAGGACCAATCCTTTCCAGGATTTTGAACGGTCCGATAAATCGTGGGTTTAACTTACAACGCTTCCCAAAGCGTACCACACCTTTCCAAGGTGAGACTTTCAACAAAACCATATCACCCACTTCAAATTCCAAAGGTTTCCTCATTTGGTCCGCATAGCTCTTTTGTAGATCACGAGCCGCCTTGATGCACCCTCGGATCTGTATAATCTTATTTGTCATCTCTTGGACCAATTTGGGACCAACCAGCTTTCTATCACCTGCATCTGCCCAGCATAACGGTGATCGACACTTTCGTCCGTAGAGAGCCTCGAACGGTGCAGCTTGAATGCTTGATTGGGCACGGGGCGTGTCCAGCCGGCACGGCCCGTGCTGAGTTCTGCAGAAGCTGAAAAATCCTAAAAAAAATTGAAAAATAAGAAAAACGATTAGGCCGTTGATTCCTAACTTTCCTAAAATCCTTGTGTCCTCGGCAACGGCGCCAAAAACTTGATGCGTGTGAAGTGTTATATATATTAGGTGTATATTTTAAGCCCCTTTAACACTTATTTTTAGCCAAGTTTTAAATTTATAAAACACGATATTTTACTAACACTATACACACATAAGGGCAAGTGCACCCATCGTGAGCGTAGTATAGTGTTGGCAAGATAGCGAGGTCGTCCAAGGACACAAGAGCTTTTAGTACCGGTTTATCCTCAACGTCTAATCAAAATAAAAAGTTTAGAAAAATGTTTTTAACTAAGAAAAAATAAAAACTAACTAAATGCTGAAAAAATAAAATAAAAAGAAAAACTTAGTTATATCCAAGGACACTTGGTTCTGACTCGTATCTAGTGTAACCTTTGATTATTTCCGCACTTTTGCACATAATTAAGAGATTATCTTAGTTATTGTAGTAGGTCCCTCTTTTGAAGGTGACGTTACCCTCACCCCAGTAGTTTGAGTCGGCAAGGATACAATCCTAAAAGGGTGGATTATTGGAAGATAATTAATTAAGTTATTAATGCAAATTATGGTAGGCCCCTCTTTTGGAGGTGACGTTACCCTCGACTAAGTAGTCTAAGTCAGCAGGGATACAGTCCTAAATAGCCGGGTTATAGTATTAATAGTAGTTAACTTATGAGGGGATCAAAGAGTTTGGACCCCCGCCATCCAATACCGTGAAGTATTGAAGGAGGTCCTACTAAATTTGACCCAGGTCCATTGCAGGACCTCTAAACGCTGAACAATGGCAAGATCTTTACCAAACCGTTCCCTTAACCCCCGACCAGGTAGCCAACATACCTCCATATAGACCGTGGAGATATGAATGGTGAAAATCTTTTATTTTATATAGACAGTAAAATAATGCCAAGACACCACGGACAAACGATAAGGAAAGATCACCTTCAACATAAGCAACTAGTTATTAAAGTCATTAATACAAAACCAAATAAAAAGTGCAAAAGATTAGAAATAAAAAGTATTACACTAGACACTTTGTCTTCACCAAGTGATGTAAGAGACTTAGGCAAACATGGCCTTGATTGTCAAGAACTCTTACGATCAATCTTAGATCCCGAGATGACTCACACACTCTACGATGGACAATGGATGATGGTGGTGGATGATGGTGTTATGGTGGTGGTGGGTGGTGGGTGAAGTGTGAGAGAGGTGGTGTGCCAAGGGATGGTTTGAGCTTGAGCCAAGCACTTCTATTTATAGGCTGAACAGAAGCTCGGGCACGGCCCCGTGTCCACATCCTCTCTTTCTTCATTAAATGCAGCTTTGTCTTATTAGTTGACCACGCCCCCGTGTCCGCTGAGCACGACCCCGTGTGCAGAAGAATCTTTGTACTATGAAGATTTGCCTGGATTGTGCGAATCTTATAGTTGACCACGACCCCGTGTCCGCTGAGCACGGCCCCGTGGTGGGCAATAGAAGCTTCTACCACTTTGTCTTTTCTGTTGGCACTTGGGCACGCCCCCGTGCTGGCTGAGCACGGGGCGTGTTCAGGCTTCTGATTTCTTGTTTTGCTTGGGAAGATGCTGTCGTGGGGTCGGGCATGCCACGTCTTGTTCCTTTTCTTGTATTTATGTTAGATTTTGATGTCTTTTTGCTTCTTTTGTTAATTTGAGCTCATTTAATCCTGAAAATGCAAAAGGAAGACAAAAGCACACTTTTTCCAACATTAGTACTAAAAAAAGGGTTAGTTTTATGCCTCATTTGATTAAATTTATATGTTACATGTTGAACACATCAAACTTACTAGTGTTCTTAGTAGGCCGTGTTACCCTTTAAAGTGTGATTGATTCTTTAAAAACATCATTTTTAAAGAAAGTACATCTTTACAACTTACATTCATGTTTTCTAAAAATGTTTCTTCATGGATCTTTCTTGTTACATAAGTGTTTCTACACTTTATTAACCACCAAAATAAAGTTTGTTTATGTAAGAACCAAGATCAAGTAAATCTTGTGTTTTTAACTTGGTTCCTTTGAAAAACCATCCGTGAAATTTTAGATCTACAAGTATTACAACTTACTTTGATCATTATTTTACAAGAAAACCACATATTCTTTCAAGTTCATGTTCTATGTGAGGATGATCTATAATCCTACAACATTTTCATCCTCTAATCTTGCTAGGTTATGTTTTTATTCATGATCTAGCAAGATCATATGATGATCAACATCAAATCCATGAATAATCAACAATCATCAAGGATAACAACACATAAACATCATAATTTCTTCATGATTTAAGCTTATGTTCAAGTTTTATTCTTGTGATTCTTAGTGTTCTTCATAATAATCAACATGAATCTTCTTTTAACCACTAATATAAGATGTAAAATGGAGTGTATGATGTTCTTACCACTAACTCAAGGCTAGGGATGATCAAGAGGAGAAAAGAGATGGATAATAGCGAATGATGAAGGTCCTTGAACTTCTGAAAGCTCCTAGCTTCTTTATGTAACCTCTAACACCTTTGTATATGCTTGTATTGTATGGAGGATGATTGAATGATGGTGATGATGGTGGTGTTTGGTTCGGCCGAGAGCAAGCAAGGAGGGAGGAGAAGAAGTGTGTGTTTAGTGTGTGAAAGAAGTGAAGTTATGATCTTGATGTGCATTCTTATAATCCATTTCTAGTGTTTATCTCATGGTTCTTGTGTCATTAAACTGCCAACACAATATATTATAAAATTGAAAGAAATCACAAGTGTGTGGGCCATGTTGGTTGTCCACTAGGTGGGGGTGGGGGGTAGTAGGCTAGGTTAAAACTATCTAGTTAGTTATTAAGTTAAAATCCAAGTATTGGTTAGATACTTTAGTTACTAGATATTTATGTAGTGTTATGATGTTCGGGGACCATAACTAGCTTGGTAATGTTAAAACAGTGCTTCTAGTGAAAATTTGGTGTTTCGGGTAGTGTCCGGTTGTTCGGTTGGTTACCGGTTCGTTAAGGTGCTAAACTTTGCAGTTTAGTGTGCTTTATGTACCCTTTTGTGACACTTTTGATTCCCGACACTTAGGTAAGCATTCAGGACCATTTAACCATATTTCTGCATGATATTAGATTGTTTAAATGCTGAAAATTGCTGATTTTTGCTGAATTCGGCACTTTATGTGAGTTTTAGGCACTTTCCGGCACTTAAACAATCTCTAGGAAGGCAGTTTTGTGATCCTTACTTTCCTACACACTATACTAGTGTAATACTTGGTTTCTGGCTCATTCTGTGTCTCCACACACTGTCTATCTATGTACTGAGCTCTGTCAGCATTTTCCTGATTTGTCTGATAACTGTGCTAACTGTGTTTCGTGCATCATTTTAGTCATTAAGCACTAATCATGGTTTAATAGTTGTACGGATAATGATATGACATTAAGCAATATATGATGCACATGTATGTATATGGCAATAATCAGTAAGCAGTTAATTGTAATTCAGCACAGTCATTAAGCACTAATCATGGTTTAATAGTTGTACGGATACCTGAAATTTTGACAGTTGTCACATTCTCCCCCTGTTAAGAAAATTTTGTCCCGAAATTTTAAACTTTACTACTAGCTGCAGGGGAGTTGGGGAACAAATGCGGGTACTTAGCTTTCATGCGGTCTTCACGCTCCCAAGTAAACTCTGGGCCGTGACGTGCGTTCCACCGAACCTTGACGAGTTTAACACTACTCCTCCGAGTCTTGTTAACTTTCCAGTCAGTAACCTCAACAGGTTCTTCGGTAAAGTGGAGTGCGTCGTCAATGTGAACTTCATCTGCACGAATAACCATTGTTTCTTGCGTTGGACTCTTCTTCAGATTAGATACATGAAATGTATCATGAACACCATTTAGTTCTGCTGGTAGCTCCAACTTGTAAGCTACAGGACCAATCCTTTCCAGGATTTTGAACGGTCCGATAAATCGTGGGTTTAACTTACCACGCTTCCCAAAGCGTACCACACCTTTCCAAGGTGAGACTTTCAACAAAACCATATCACCCACTTCAAATTCCAAAGGTTTCCTCATTTGGTCCGCATAGCTCTTTTGTAGATCACGAGCCGCCTTGATGCACCCTCGGATCTGTATAATCTTATTTGTCATCTCTTGGACCAATTTGGGACCAACCAGCTTTCTATCACCTGCATCTGCCCAGCATAACGGTGATCGACACTTTCGTCCGTAGAGAGCCTCGAACGGTGCAGCTTGAATGCTTGATTGGGCACGGGGCGTGTCCAGCCGGCACGGCCCGTGCTGAGTTCTGCAGAAGCTGAAAAATCCTAAAAAAAATTGAAAAATAAGAAAAACGATTAGGCCGTTGATTCCTAACTTTCCTAAAATCCTTGTGTCCTCGGCAACGGCGCCAAAAACTTGATGCGTGTGAAGTGTTATATATATTAGGTGTATATTTTAAGCCCCTTTAACACTTATTTTTAGCCAAGTTTTAAATTTATAAAACACGATATTTTACTAACACTAAACACACATAAGGGCAAGTGCACCCATCGTGAGCGTAGTATAGTGTTGGCAAGATAGCGAGGTCGTCCAAGGACACAAGAGCTTTTAGTACCGGTTTATCCTCAACGTCTAATCAAAATAAAAAGTTTAGAAAAATGTTTTTAACTAAGAAAAAATAAAAACTAACTAAATGCTGAAAAAATAAAATAAAAAGAAAAACTTAGTTATATCCAAGGACACTTGGTTCCGACTCGTATCTAGTGTAACCTTTGATTATTTCCGCACTTTTGCACATAATTAAGAGATTATCTTAGTTATTGTAGTAGGCCCCTCTTTTGAAGGTGACGTTACCCTCACCCCAGTAGTTTGAGTCGGCAAGGATACAATCTTAAAAGGGTGGATTATTGGAAGATAATTAATTAAGTTATTAATGCAAATTATGGTAGGCCCCTCTTTTGGAGGTGACGTTACCCTCGACTAAGTAGTCTAAGTCAGCAGGGATACAGTCCTAAATAGCCGGGTTATAGTATTAATAGTAGTTAACTTATGAGGGGATCAAAGAGTTTGGACCCCCGCCATCCAATACCGTGAAGTATTGAAGGAGGTCCTACTAAATTTGACCCAGGTCCATTGCAGGACCTCTAAACGCTGAACAATGGCAAGATCTTTACCAAACCGTTCCCTTAACCCCCGACCAGGTAGCCAACATACCTCCATATAGACCGTGGAGATATGAATGGTGAAAATCTTTTATTTTATATAGACAGTAAAATAATGCCAAGACACCACGGACAAACGATAAGGAAAGATCACCTTCAACATAAGCAACTAGTTATTAAAGTCATTAATACAAAACCAAATAAAAAGTGCAAAAGATTAGAAATAAAAAGTATTACACTAGACACTTTGTCTTCACCAAGTGATGTAAGAGACTTAGGCAAACATGGCCTTGATTGTCAAGAACTCTTACGATCAATCTTAGATCCCGAGATGACTCACACACTCTACGATGGACAATGGATGATGGTGGTGGATGATGGTGTTATGGTGGTGGTGGGTGGTGGGTGAAGTGTGAGAGAGGTGGTGTGCCAAGGGATGGTTTGAGCTTGAGCCAAGCACTTCTATTTATAGGCTGAACAGAAGCTCGGGCACGGCCCCGTGTCCACATCCTCTCTTTCTTCATTAAATGCAGCTTTGTCTTATTAGTTGACCACGCCCCCGTGTCCGCTGAGCACGACCCCGTGTGCAGAAGAATCTTTGTACTATGAAGATTTGCCTGGATTGTGCGAATCTTATAGTTGACCACGACCCCGTGTCCGCTGAGCACGGCCCCGTGGTGGGCAATAGAAGCTTCTACCACTTTGTCTTTTCTGTTGGCACTTGGGCACGCCCCCGTGCTGGCTGAGCACGGGGCGTGTTCAGGCTTCTGATTTCTTGTTTTGCTTGGGAAGATGCTGTCGTGGGGTCGGGCATGCCACGTCTTGTTCCTTTTCTTGTATTTATGTTAGATTTTGATGTCTTTTTGCTTCTTTTGTTAATTTGAGCTCATTTAATCCTGAAAATGCAAAAGGAAGACAAAAGCACACTTTTTCCAACATTAGTACTAAAAAAAGGGTTAGTTTTATGCCTCATTTGATTAAATTTATATGTTACATGTTGAACACATCAAACTTACTAGTGTTCTTAGTAGGCCGTGTTACCCTTTAAAGTGTGATTGATTCTTTAAAAACATCATTTTTAAAGAAAGTACATCTTTACAACTTACATTCATGTTTTCTAAAAATGTTTCTTCATGGATCTTTCTTGTTACATAAGTGTTTCTACACTTTATTAACCACCAAAATAAAGTTTGTTTATGTAAGAACCAAGATCAAGTAAATCTTGTGTTTTTAACTTGGTTCCTTTGAAAAACCATCCGTGAAATTTTAGATCTACAAGTATTACAACTTACTTTGATCATTATTTTACAAGAAAACCACATATTCTTTCAAGTTCATGTTCTATGTGAGGATGATCTATAATCCTACAACATTTTCATCCTCTAATCTTGCTAGGTTATGTTTTTATTCATGATCTAGCAAGATCATATGATGATCAACATCAAATCCATGAATAATCAACAATCATCAAGGATAACAACACATAAACATCATAATTTCTTCATGATTTAAGCTTATGTTCAAGTTTTATTCTTGTGATTCTTAGTGTTCTTCATAATAATCAACATGAATCTTCTTTTAACCACTAATATAAGATGTAAAATGGAGTGTATGATGTTCTTACCACTAACTCAAGGCTAGGGATGATCAAGAGGAGAAAAGAGATGGATAATAGCGAATGATGAAGGTCCTTGAACTTCTGAAAGCTCCTAGCTTCTTTATGTAACCTCTAACACCTTTGTATATGCTTGTATTGTATGGAGGATGATTGAATGATGGTGATGATGGTGGTGTTTGGTTCGGCCGAGAGCAAGCAAGGAGGGAGGAGAAGAAGTGTGTGTTTAGTGTGTGAAAGAAGTGAAGTTATGATCTTGATGTGCATTCTTATAATCCATTTCTAGTGTTTATCTCATGGTTCTTGTGTCATTAAACTGCCAACACAATATATTATAAAATTGAAAGAAATCACAAGTGTGTGGGCCATGTTGGTTGTCCACTAGGTGGGGGTGGGGGGTAGTAGGCTAGGTTAAAACTATCTAGTTAGTTATTAAGTTAAAATCCAAGTATTGGTTAGATACTTTAGTTACTAGATATTTATGTAGTGTTATGATGTTCGGGGACCATAACTAGCTTGGTAATGTTAAAACAGTGCTTCTAGTGAAAATTTGGTGTTTCGGGTAGTGTCCGGTTGTTCGGTTGGTTACCGGTTCGTTAAGGTGCTAAACTTTGCAGTTTAGTGTGCTTTATGTACCCTTTTGTGACACTTTTGATTCCCGACACTTAGGTAAGCATTCAGGACCATTTAACCATATTTCTGCATGATATTAGATTGTTTAAATGCTGAAAATTGCTGATTTTTGCTGAATTCGGCACTTTATGTGAGTTTTAGGCACTTTCCGGCACTTAAACAATCTCTAGGAAGGCAGTTTTGTGATCCTTACTTTCCTACACACTATACTAGTGTAATACTTGGTTTCTGGCTCATTCTGTGTCTCCACACACTGTCTATCTATGTACTGAGCTCTGTCAGCATTTTCCTGATTTGTCTGATAACTGTGCTAACTGTGTTTCGTGCATCATTTTAGTCATTAAGCACTAATCATGGTTTAATAGTTGTACGGATAATGATATGACATTAAGCAATATATGATGCACATGTATGTATATGGCAATAATCAGTAAGCAGTTAATTGTAATTCAGCACAGTCATTAAGCACTAATCATGGTTTAATAGTTGTACGGATACCTGAAATTTTGACAGTTGTCACATTCTCCCCCTGTTAAGAAAATTTTGTCCCGAAATTTTAAACTTTACTACTAGCTGCAGGGGAGTTGGGGAACAAATGCGGGTACTTAGCTTTCATGCGGTCTTCACGCTCCCAAGTAAACTCTGGGCCGTGACGTGCGTTCCACCGAACCTTGACGAGTTTAACACTACTCCTCCGAGTCTTGTTAACTTTCCAGTCAGTAACCTCAACAGGTTCTTCGGTAAAGTGGAGTGCGTCGTCAATGTGAACTTCATCTGCACGAATAACCATTGTTTCTTGCGTTGGACTCTTCTTCAGATTAGATACATGAAATGTATCATGAACACCATTTAGTTCTGCTGGTAGCTCCAACTTGTAAGCTACAGGACCAATCCTTTCCAGGATTTTGAACGGTCCGATAAATCGTGGGTTTAACTTACCACGCTTCCCAAAGCGTACCACACCTTTCCAAGGTGAGACTTTCAACAAAACCATATCACCCACTTCAAATTCCAAAGGTTTCCTCATTTGGTCCGCATAGCTCTTTTGTAGATCACGAGCCGCCTTGATGCACCCTCGGATCTGTATAATCTTATTTGTCATCTCTTGGACCAATTTGGGACCAACCAGCTTTCTATCACCTGCATCTGCCCAGCATAACGGTGATCGACACTTTCGTCCGTAGAGAGCCTCGAACGGTGCAGCTTGAATGCTTGTATGGTAGTTGTTGTTATAGGAGAACTCAACCAAAGGCAGGTGAGTATCCCAACTTCCACCTAAATCCATTACGCAAGCTCGTAACATATCTTCAAGCGTCTGAATCGTTCTCTCACTTTAACCGTCCGTCTGTGGATGAAATGTTGTGCTCAGATTCAACTGAGAACCAAATGCTTCTTGGAAGGATTACCAAATCCTTGACACAAATCTTCCGTCTCTATCTGATATAATTGAGATAGGCACTCCATGACGTGCGACTATCTCCCTTAGATACAGCTCAGCTAGCTTACCGGTGTTATCCTTTTCCCTGATCGGCAAAAAGGTGCGCAGACTTTGTCAGACGGTCCACGATTACCCAAATCGTATCATGACCTCTGGGTGTCCTGGGCAACTTCGTTACGAAATCCATTGAGATCTGTTCCCACTTCCACATGGGTATCTCAGGTTGCTGCAGAAGACCTGAAGGCAAATGATACTCGGCCTTTACCTTGGCACAACTCAAACATTTTCCAACATAAGTAGCAACATTGCCCTTCAGTCTTGGCCACCAATAATAGTCCTTCAAATCTTGGTACATCTTGTCCGATCCTGGGTGGATCGAGTACCTTGACTTATGAGCTTCATCAAAGATAACATCTCTAAGACCACCAAAAATAGGAACCCAAATTCGTCCCATAAAACACAAGGTTCCTTCCTTGTTGGATGCCAACTTTTTCTCCATCCCACGGAGATATTCATCCTTCAAGTTTTCCTTCTTGAGAGCTTCTCTCTGGGCAGCACGAATGCGCAACGAGAGGTCTGTCTGAACAATCATCTCCAAAGCCCTAACCCTTATGGGCTTAATCCTCTCCTTTCGACTTAAGGAATCTGCTACCACATTCGCCTTCCCTGGATGATATTTGATTTCGCAATCATAATCATTTAACAGCTCAACCCAACATCGTTGTCTCATGTTAAGCTCTTTCTGATCAAATATGTGCTGAAGGCTCTTATGATCTGTAAAGATCGTGCATCGGGTGCCATACAAATAATGCCGCCAAATCTTCAAAGCAAACACCACTGCGCCTAACTCCAAATCATATGTGGTGAAATTCTTTTCATGAACCTTTAATTGGCGCAAAGCATAAGCGATAACCTTCTGTCGCTACATCAGCACACAGCCCAATCCCTGACGTAAGGCGTCACATTATACCACGAAGTTGTCGGTGCCATCGGGTAGGGATAAAATATGTGCATCACAAAGCTTATTATTGAGCAGCTGAAAAGCTTCCTCTTGTTTATCTCCCCACTCATACTTCTTGTCCTTTTGAGTAATGGAGGTCAGCGGTTGAGCGATTTTAGAAAAATCCTCAATGAATCTGTGATAGTACCCAGCTAAACCCAAAAACTGTCGGATCTCGGTTGGCGTCTTAGGAGTTTCCCAATTCTTAATCGCCTCGATCTTGGTGGGATCCACATGAATTCCATCTTCGTTTACCACGTGACCAAGGAACTGTACTTCACGCAACCAGAACTCGCACTTCGAAAACTTAGCATAAAGTTTCTCCTTCTTGAGCAGCTCTAAAATGGCTCTAAGGTGTTGCTCGTGCTCTTCTTTCGACCGTGAATAGATCAAAATATCGTCAATAAATACAATCACGAATTTATGGAGATATGGCTTGCAAACTCGGTTCATCAAGTCCATAAATACTGCCGGTGCATTTGTCAAACCAAATGGCATCACTAGAAACTCGTAATGTCCATAACGAGTTCTGAAGGCAGTCTTTGGTATACTCTCTTCTTGAATCAGCCGCTGGTGATAACCTGATCGAAGATCGATCTTGGAGTAGTAACTTGAACCTTGAAGTTGATCGAAGAGATCATCAATCCTCGGCAAAGGATACCGATTCTTGATGGTTAACTTGTTCAGCTCTCGGTAGTCAATGCATATACGAAAACTACCATCCTTCTTCTTGACAGATAGAACTGGAGCTCCCCAAGGCGAGAAGCTTGGTCTAATGAATCCCTTGTCCAAAAGCTCCTGAAGCTGCGTCGACAACTCTTGCATCTCTGAAGGTGCAAGTCGATAAGATGCCTTGGCTACAGGCGCGGCGCCTAGAACCAAGTCAATATGGAACTCGACTTGTCGTTGGGGCGGTAATCCTGGCAAGTCTTCGAGGAAGACTTCAGGATATTCCCTTACCACGGGGATATCTTCCAGCTTCGGCTCTTCGGCTTCTTTATCAACAATGTGAGCCAAAAAGGTAACACATCCTTTCCGCAAAAACTTTCGAGCCTTCAAACAACTGATAATCCTTAGAGGCGTATCATGCTTTTCTCTGTGCACTACGATCGTCTCTCCATTTGCCATCAGGATACGGATGATCTTCTCATGACATATGATCTCAGCTCGGTTGCTTGACAACCAATCCATCCCAACTACTACGTCGAAGCTTCCCAACTCAACTGGCAGGAGATCTATCGAAAACTCCCGCTCTTCAAGCTCTATCACACAGCCTCTAATCACTTCTTTGGCTTTTACTAGCTTCCCATTAGCTAGTTCTATTGAATACGGGATATCTAACTTACTGGCAACTAACCCAAGTATATTCTTAAATTCTAGAGATACGAAGCTATAGTTGGCACCGGTATCAAATAGCATAGATGCAAAATGTTGGTTGATAGGGAACGTACCAGTGACTACGTTCGGATCTTGATGAGCTTCCCTAGCTCCAATGTTGAAAACTCTCCCCTGGGCTTGGTTGTTCTTCGGGCAATCCCGCTTGAAATGCCCAACATCTCTTCAATTAAAGCATCCTTGGCTGTTCCCAGTACCACCCTGATGGTTGTTTTAGCTGCGTCTTTCTTGATTGTTGTTTCCTCCGCGGTTTCTGTTACCAGCTTGATTTCCAGAACCACCACGATTTCCATTACCTCCCTGGTTATTCCTATTCCCATTACCGTTTCCACCACGGTTTCCATTGCCATTCACATTACCTCTCTGACCACCATTTCCACGACTAGTACCAGCCCAGCACGTCTCCTTCGAATGACCATTCTTTCCACAAGATTCACATTTCCTGAACCTACACTGGCCGGCATGATGGAACTGACATACATCACATTTGGGCAGGGTGCCCATGTATCCTTTCCCCTTGTTCTCAGATCCTGCAGCACCAGTCCTAACCTCGGCTGGTGGGTTATCATCTCTTTTCTTGTTACCACTGTTGTTGTTTCCATGGGTACGCTTCTTGAAATTGGAGAACTTCCTCTTGTTCTCTCCTGACGACTCGACACGAGTCTCCTTCTTCTTTCCCTCAGAGATTAAAAACTTGTTCAATCTAATTGCTTCTTTAGTCAATGCCACGCTCAAATCAATGGCCTCAGTAATCGTTGGAGGCTTCGAAATAGTCACCATGCTCATTATTTGGGGTGCCAATCCCCAAATGAAACGTTCAACTCGCTTGAATTCTGGCTCTACCATGTAAGGGACAACACGAGACAGGTCATGGAATCTCTGTACATACTCAGGAATCTTAGGACCATCCATCTTCAGATTCCAAAACTCGGTTTCTAACTTCTGAATCTCAGCCCTTGAATAGTACTTCTTGCCCATTAGCTCTTTCATCTCATCCCAAGTCATACCATACGTTGCAGCCTCACCTAGAGTCTGAACTTAGAGGTTCCACCACGATAGAGCTCCATCAAAAAACAATCCAAAAATGTAAGTGACCTGGCGCTCTAGCGCACACTTTCTCATTCGCAGCACCGAATCTGTTTTCTTAGCCCATCTTACAAAAGCTACAGCACCTCCAGTGCCGTCAAAGTTCAGAGGCTTACAGTCAAGGAACTGCTTGTAAGTACAGCCTGTACAAGCAACACCATTCACAGAAAGCATTAGCAAACGCACATGTAATGTCCAAACATATCATAATGTGTCTTAAGTGACTTAAACATTACCGTGAGGTGGGTTATTTTCTGAGGTACCTCCGCTGTGTTCAGAGCGTAAGGCCTCATGTTGTGCGATTGCTTGTGAAATCCGTTCATGCAGTTCTGCCTCTGTTGTGGGCAACTGAGTGTTCCTTCGAGGATGCATCTTCTATAAAGAAGATTGTATAGGTCAGGTCGTATTTGTATGATATATATAGTATATATATGTGTAATAGCATTTATTATAACAAGCAAGTATATGGTATCACAATTACTGCACGAACATGACATTCAACAACGTATTTAATGAGAACATTACGATTGAGCTTTCATTAATCATCGACCACAAATATTGTTACATGTTTTACAAAAGTATCGTATCAAAAAGGATCACAGGGTCACACTACCCTTGTCCTGCAAATCTATCGGTCTACAAAAGTCATATAGTCAAAAGGTGATCTCCAAAAGGCTTCACTAGCTCAGCTCAATAGTGGTGCTCTCATCAAAAGTAGCTACCTACATAAAACCAAAAACCGGCTATGCTGATGGTGGTGGAGGAGGAGGTGGAGGAACAAAAAGCAAGTTGCGCACATGCGCAAGCTCCTCCTCAAGATCATAAACATGACGCAACAGATAACTGATCTGCTGCTCAACAGTAAGAAATCAGGTATCAAACTCGGGACATGGAGTAAGCGGTGTAGGAGGATGTGAAAATGGGGATGGTGATGAACGAGGGGGAACAAAAGCAGGCTAACACGGACATGGAAAAGGACGAGGTGTCATCTCAAGCTCCAAAATCCTACGGCTCATGATCTCATACTGGAGCTGCAATGATAGAAGTAACTCATCCCGTGTATAACCAGTAAAGTGCTAGGGATGGTAGGGATAAGAAATCGGCATGGTGTATGGTGGGAACCATCTGAGTGGCTCATCAAGTGGTGAAGAAGTAAAATGAGCAAAAGGTGCAGACTGAGGTATATGGGGAAAAGCTGCTGAAACATGAGGGTCATGGCTAGGCTGCTGGCCTGAGGTGCCTTCCCCTGGATGGGGTACGGGAATATCCTACAAGAAAACAATAGGGAGATCAACACGGTGAACATCAGACTCCACTGGGTGAAAAGGAGCAACATCGGCGGGTGCAGGTGCAAGTGGAGGAATGAGTGGCTCAATAATAGGAGGATCAACGGGTGCAGGAACTGGATCTGGTATGAGAGGTGCAATATCAGGTAAACCAAATGGAATAGGGTCATGATCAAGCAAAGGCTCAGGAGCAGGTATCGGCTCAAGATCAGCAGGTGCAGCATCGGGCTGATCAATAGGAATAAAGTCTAGCTCAAGATCAAGCTCAAAGTCATGTGGAGGGGATGGTGCAGCTGACTTGGCTGTATCATCGTCAGAACCAGTGGCACAACATCGCAATCCAACTGCCTGCAAGGCGAAAGAAGTCACAGACTCAAAGGAATCTGAGACAGAGTGTAAACTAGAATCAGAAGAAATCTCAATAACGGGGATCCCAAGAAGTGGAACATCAACAACGTCCTCATCGAGCTCTTCATCACCATGGGCATCATCGGGAGGACCATCAACAAACAGATCAAAATCATCATCAAATAGATCATCAAAAGGCCAAAATCCTCAGGTGGGATGACCATGCGGGGAACGGGAGCGAGGATCGGTGCCATGACATACTCACCATCGGGATGCCCGATGATAAGATGATCGTGAACTGGAATCGGAATAACAAAAGGATCCTCGTCTGGAATACCGTCAGCAAGCGGTAAGTTATCTCCAAAATCAGGCAACGCAAACGGCTGAAAGTCATCGTCGTCGTCGGACATCATCTCCGAGTCACTCTCTGAATCTGACGTGAAGACCTCCGGCTCTGGCATAACCTCATCGTCGGAGACTACTGCCATGGGATCATGGTCATCGGACAATCCGCTATCAGATGACGACATGGTATCTGTAACATAACAATCACCACATATGCACATATATTAACTACTAACATTAAGCATGTAATCAATGACAATGTAATCATGTATCCTTCCTAGTCTCCCAGACTAAACCACCTAGTCTCCCAGACTAAACCACCTAGTCTTTCAGACTAAACCACCCAGTCTCCCAGACTAAACCACTTAGTCTTTCAGACTAAACCACCCAGTCTCCCAGACTAAACCAACTAGGTAACTGTGCATTGTGTTTCTTGTCTTTTTATAAAAAAAATATTTGTTCCCTGGATCTGGGCGTTTTGTGTATGCAATGAAAACATGTTGTGAAAACAATTTCGTGGGAGCCCTAATGATTGTAGTCTAGACTCGAGAAAGAATCCTAGTTCGCTACAATCGAAGCTCTGATACCAAACTATCACACCCTGACTTTTGCGGAAGCGTGATTATGTGTGACTTGCTTAATATCATTGCATTCAATCATAACAACAACTATATGATAAAACCGAAGATGTTCATCCATTAAATAAGTTTAAAAAACATAACAACAACATTGTTTTAAAACATAGAATTCAAATTCGAGTACAAACCATGCAACTTGTTTTTAGAATTCACAAGGACTCGACAAAAGACATTAAATAAAACCAGGCTTTGGAAGACGTGTCTCGTCCAGGATAAGACACTAACTAAACCCTAAGACCATGGATGACATCTTTTATTCTCAAACAACACTTGTGTAACATTCCCAAAATTTTATTTATATAAAATATATAAAAACTTGTGTTATTAAAAGGATGCATCATGGGTAAATTGACCAATGGAAATATGAGATATTTTGGGCAAGCGTAGGAACCGTTTAATAATTAAATTATAAAAATACTTTATATTTGAACCTACTCCGTTTTTAATGAAACTTAGACCCAAATGTAGACAAAAATATTGTCATTCTAATGGCATATTCAGCATTTTATAAAACGTCATATTTTATAAGTTATACACGCCAAAAAAATGAAACAATTAAATTAATTATAATATATATAATAATAATAAATATTTCAAAATGAAAGTTTAAAGTTACATGTATACGTGTACATCATATCCGATTTTTATAAATCAAATAATAATAATAAAATAAAACAATAAAACTCATAATGAAAGTCTTTTGCATACATGTACGTATGCATGACAATCTAGATAAGAATGAATTCAATTTAGATTTTGTACGTGTAGGATTGAAGTCAGTTTCGCGTGAAGTCCAAGTTCAGTAACAAGTATAAATAGAAGGCAGGTATTGAAGTTTCAAACTGCTCAGTCCTTTTCAATCCCTCTCTCTCTCTCTAAAAAAATTCTACCTTTTTAATAATAGTAAGGTCCTGACCCGTTTTAAGTATTCTAGCCCCTTATCACCGATACCCTGTCCAAGTGACGTAGGGCCCCGTAACGTATGTCAAGGCTCTGCCTAAATTCGTTGGGGTTCTGTCTAATGACGTAGGGATAAAGTAAAATTGGGTCACTATACTTAATGTGAGTGCACTATATATTTTTTAAATAACCCAGGAATTATACCCAGAATATATCAACCCTCCAAAATATTTTTGTACCCCTAATATATTTAGAATAATGACGTATTTCGTTGGGGTTCTGTCTAATGACGTATTTTTGTACCCCTAATTATACCCAGAATATATCAACCCTCCAAAATATTTTTGTACCCCTAATATATTTTTGTACCCCTAATATATTTCGTTGGGGTTCTGTCTAATGACGTAGGGATAAAGTAAAATTGGGTCACTATACTTAATGTGAGTGCACTATATATTTTTTAAATAACCCAGGAATTATACCCAGAATATATCAACCCTCCAAAATATTTTTGTACCCCTAATATATTTAGAATACCCCTATATGTTTTTAAATACACCACCCGTATGTGAAAACCGAGCCCCAATTACAATATAGCATTAAAAATAAATGAAAAACAAGAAATAGTAAGTTGAGGCGGGCCGCGTAGACCCACCCCAATCCTTACGCGGGCGGTATGAAGGTTGATACCTGATTCTTTTGATTTTATTAAGTTCAAGCGGGCCGCGTAAGCTACCCATTAAGTTAACGTGGGCCGCGAGAGACTAAAAAGGTGGCGCGACCCTGGGCCGCCACGTGGCCCAACACCCGGAGAAGCTAGTTGACGACCCAGCTAAGCTACGCAGTTGACCAGAGTCAACGCGGGCCGCGTAAGCCCAGTCCATGTATTACGCGGGCCGCGAGAAGACCAGATATCATCACTATAACTAGAACGCATCGGATTTCATTTCAGTTCGTTCACAATTCATTCTCAATCTCAAAATTCTGAATTAGAGTTATTATACTCGGGTATTATACCCCTAATTGGTGAGGTTCTGCTCCGTTGTAAGTATTATAACCCCAGTTTCATAATAGAGACGCTGCCCGATTGACTTAGGGTTCCGTAACAACTGTCGTGGTTCTGCCCGACGTAGTTGTTGGAATACCGTCTCGGGGAGATTATTCCCAGGAAACCCTTACGCGAAGTCTAAGATAGCAATGTGAGTTTATCCTCTTTTTGTTAACCTTTTTGAAATGTTTTACAAAACCTTAATTGTTTTACAGTGTGATTAAGCGGTGATTGAGTCTTTGTAGTTCTTCAATTACTGCCGGTATGTTGGGGTTTTGTATACAAAATTTACTACACTGTGAGTAGTAAGTCGGGATGACAATACGTTAACATTGGACAATGCGTTAGCCAATGTGTAATATGACCCACAAGTCAGGTTTGACAGTACTAATGGAGTAATTGTGTAGACATAAACAATGTGATCGCTCTCAATACTATTCACTGTGACTTTTTATTTAAACTTGATTAAACTAGGATTCACTCACCAGTATTTCCCACTGACAAATGTTTTTAAACACGTGTTTCAGGTAACACAATGTGAAAGCCAACTAGTAAAAAGCCAGCTCGAGAGCACGGACGGCTTGTTAAATTGTGGCTATAAAAGTTATCTAAAATACGATGGTTTAAATTCAATAAAGTAGGGTTTATCCCTATAAGTATGTTGTAATAAGAAACTTGGGTTTTACCCATATGATTATTAAAATAAAATATGGTGGTTTTACTCTGATAAACATTTCCTAACCACGGTCCTGATGAAATTTCCGCTGCCAAATTAATAAATATTGATACCACCGCCACTGAGTTCGCGGCCGCCCGTTCCCGGGACAGATAGGGGGCGGGGGTTGTGACAGAAGGTGGTATCAGAGCCTAGCCACTGGTTCAAGCCAAAGAAGTGTTCTGCTGACACTTAAGTTTTAAATTCTGTGTTAGGAAATAACTTATGTGATTATGTGTTTTATGTTATTTGACTATTTATTAGTCTACAGTATGGGTAAGCAAAGAATTTCGGATATCTATCGACAACTAGATAGTTAACCAAAAGATAAGGGAATCTCATTTCAACCAAATCCCTCAGGATATTCAGCAGATACTGAAGAAGGAATATTTATTCGTAAGGCACAGTCTAAGAAACCATTTACCACTAAGAAAAGAAGTTGGATTATTAGCAAAAGTCAAGAGAAAATAAAGAAGTCACAACCAAAGGGAGCGATAATCAATCAGGAAATAAATGCACAAACTCAGGAAGCAGACAATAACCCACTAGGGAAAAATGAATTAGATGAACAATGGGTAAATCTCCATATGTTAGCCACTACAGCAGTAAATGCTAACTTATATTAAATAGTCGAACGGCCAAACCAGTATCAGCACCCATGCCGCCTATGAGTTAGAAACTTTAAAGGAACTTCGCCCCTTTTAATAACAACTTAGTGGAGACATGAGATAGAATAAACCTTACATAAAGGCATGTTGAGCATAATACTTCTATAACTTAGATAAACTAAAATAAGTTACGGATGCATAATCATTAGTATATTTTGAATTCAAGTTGTAGTTTGTAATAAATACATATATATATATGAGTCGCAATGTTCGTCGTTTTTAATCAATCTATTTTTATGATTGTACCCAAATGCTTGTACTAGAAATTTGTCTGTGATAATTAATACCACCCACTCAAATAATATCATAATATACATCAAACTAAGTTAGTTATTAATAAAGCAGTCATGTTTATGATTCTCTTTTGAAACCAATCATTTACTTTAGGTTTAAAATACATATTGAAATATATGGTATAAAATTTTAAAACTTTGTGGTTTTAATAATATTGTTTCAAAATAATTTATATTTAAATAAATAAAACCGAACCTATTAAATTAACCGAAAGGATTTTAAGAAGTAATAAAAATTTTAAAAGATTGCTTTAGTGGATCTAGCCAAAGCAAGTTTTGAAACCCAGGTATACCCATTTACCACTCCATTTTATCCTTTCTGGTTTATAATTAGTTGACCATAAGACTTCATACTTTCATAGTTTTATAAAATAACTAATGTTAAGATTACTTGTAAAAGTTTCTATTGAAATACTTAGTAATAAAATAGATGAGTAAATGAATAGGATGGGTATTCATGATTTAATAAAATCATTAAAATTTTTAGAAATATGGGTTGGTTGGACTATGTAGAAAAACCTAACTAAACGTTGAAAGCGTTTCTACAGATCTTTAATATTAAGGTATGTACAGAATAGGTCTTATGCCTGGAAATAAATAATATAAGATTATAAGATTAACCCGTCATATTAGTTATAGGATTGTATATCCTAAATTAAAAAAAAATGCCCCACATAAGAATAGTTGACTCAATGTATGTTTAGTACGTTTGTCCTTTATAAAACTTTATTTAAAAATCAGATTACAATTTTAATATTGTAATATCTTTAAATTATTATTATATGGGATATACATACATATTTCAATACATGTATATTACTCAAATATATTTAGAATCAATTTTTGAAACGTTGAACCTTGTATTACTTACTATGTTATGTGTTTTAAGTTTATACTATACATTAATATTTAATCTTATATATATATATATATATATATATATATATATCCGCTATATTGTTATGAATTACAGAAAGTAATTTATGTTTAATGTATATATATATATATATATCTTGGTAACCCATAAATACAATGTCATGGATCACATATGCATATATTCTTTTAAATAATGCCTCGCAATCTTAAATGTATATTATAATTGATTTTTATAAAGGAAAATGTAGGAAGGTGATAATTGGAATAAATATATAGATGGTTACTTGAGGAGAAATTATTAAGGTAATATAAATAGTGAGTCTGAGATAGTTTAAACCATTAGTTAAAAATGAAATTGTTCTTACGAATCCAGAAAATTTATATTTTGAGTAATGTATTTCCCTAAACTTTTAATTCTAAAATATTATATTTGACAGAAATTTATTTCAATATACTAACTTTATAAAAGGATAAAATAAAGTCATGGAAATAAGCTTGATGAATGGTACCATCGAATGTATAGTTATTATTTTATATATGTGTGTATATATTCCGTAAGTTTAATATTAACTAAAGATTTGAAATTTTATACACATATATGCATATACCCAATAGAATTTCTTGATAGTATACCCAATATAATATCTTCTGTGAGATAAACATAAGAAGAAATGTCATTGGTAATTCATATGAAAATATGAAGTTATTATAAGAATAAATCATGAAAACTACTATGTTTTAAAATGCCATTTGTCTCAATGAAATATTTCTTGTAATGGGATCTAAGATTTTACATGCATAAATAGAGTTAGCTGTAAGCATACTCTTCACATTTAAACAAACCATAATGTCAATGGAGACAATGATATATTTGAAACTCCATTCTCCAACCAAAAGAAAACCACAACCATAATAATATATATGCTTAAATGAAAAAGTTGGGATATTGATATTCACTGGTAACAACCAGGACAATATTTAGACTTGAACTTAAGAAGAAAGCCTTAGTATAAAGCTTTGAGATAAGCCAATTACTTGCATAGATAAAATGTGATGGTTATTGGGATCCCGTGAGGATGATGACTAGAACAGTGCCTGTATGATAAATAAGCAATAACAACTGGCCACTGTTATTTCTTGTTTATTAATACTACTCGGTTCTAGAATATGATCCATCATGAGAATACTGATTTCCTTGTTTCTTGATGCAAACCATAATAAACGATGTACTTTCAAAATTCTGATTTGAGAAAAGTCTATTTATGGGTAAGATGTGATTACCTCTCCGGCAAAACTGGGTATGGTGATGTAGACTCTCCAGCTTGTCCGGGTGAGATGGGGTTACCTCTCCGGCAAGACCGGGTGAGATGGGGTATAAGTTATGATAATGGAATTCCCTAAATAGTACCATGAACTAATGTCTGACCTGTTTTTAGAAATATGAATCTATTAAATACGTTGACCTTATAAATGGTATGTATACTACCAGTATGAGGAAATCCAAAAGACCATATTGATTGACAATTAGAAATAAATCACGAACAAGTGTGTCACTAATAATTTTAGATTTTATTTATTTAGAAATCTCTCATATACGTCTATAATTTCGGTATCAAACATTATTTCGTTTGATCATCCGTCTCAAAATTCGTACGATAAGATGAACGACAGGAACTCTTTAAGTTGGAACGTCATTGAAAGTTTAAGAATTCCTCTTGCATTACCTTAGTATATTGACGCTTTAGGAAACCTGTGCTAAAACACAAAACATCTAAAAATATATGTCACTTTCATTCAGAACTCTTGAAAATATAAGAATCTTTTAGAAAATAATTCTGGTCAAAGTAGAGTGAAATTCAAAACAAAGGGCAAAATATACCTTGAAACTAAACTAACTAAATATTAATCCATATTTCAGGGAATCTCGAGGACGAGATTTAAAATAAGGTGGGGAGGATGTAACATTCCCAAAATTTTATTTATATAAAATATATAAAAACTTATGTTATTAAAAGGATGCATCATGGGTAAATTGACCAATGGAAATATGAGATATTTTGGCAAGCGTAGAAACCGTTTAATAATTAAATTATAAAAATACTTTATATTTGAACCTACTCCGTTTTTAATGAAACTTAGACCCAAATGTAGACATTCTAATGGCATATTCAGCATTTTATAAAACGTCATATTTTATAAGTTATACACGCCAAAAAAATGAAACAATTAAATTAATTATAATATATATAATAATAATAAATATTTCAAAATGAAAGTTTAAAGTTACATGTATACGTGTACATCATATCCGATTTTTATAAATCAAATAATAATAATAAAATAAAACAATAAAACTCATAATGAAAGTCTTTTGCATACATGTACGTATGCATGACAATCTAGATAAGAATGAATTCAATTTAGATTGTGTACGTGTAGGATTGAAGTCAGTTTCGCGTGAAGTCCAAGTTCAGTAACAAGTATAAATAGAAGGCAGGTATTGAAGTTTCAAACTACTCAGTCCTTTTCAATCCCTCTCTCTCTCTCTAAAAAAATTCCACCTTTTTAATAATGGTAACGTCCTGACCCATTTTAAGTATTGTAGTCCTTGATCACCGATACCCTATCCAAGTGACGTAGGGCCCCGTAACGTATGTCAAGGCTCTGCCTAAATTCGTTGGGGTTCTGTCTAATGACGTAGGGATAAAGTAGAATTGGGTCACTATACTTAATGTGAGTGCACTATATATTTTTTAAATAACCCAGGAGTTATACCTAGAATATATCAACCCTCCAAAATATTTCTGACACCCCTAATATATTTATAATACCCCTATATGTTTTTAAATACACCCCGTATGTGAAAACTGAGCCCCAATTACAATATAGCATTAAAAATAAATGAAAAACAAGAAATAGTAAGTTGAGGCGGGCCGCGTAGACCCACCCCAATCCTTACGCGGGCGGTATGAAGGTTGATACCTGATTCTTTTGATTTTATTAAGTTCAAGCGGGCCGCGTAAGCTACCCATTAAGTTAACGCGGGCCGCGAGAGACTAAAAAGGTGGCGCGGCCCTGGGCCGCTACGTGGCCCAACACCCGGAGAAGCTAGTTGATGACCCAGCTAAGCTACGCAGTTGACCGGAGTCAACGCGGGCCGCGTAAGCCCAGTCCATGTATTACGCGGGCCGCGAGAAGACCAGATATCATCACTATAACTAGAACGCATCGGATTTCATTTCAGTTCGTTCACAATTCATTCTCAATCTCAAAATTTTGAATTAGAGTTATTATACTCGGGTATTATACCCCTAATTAGTGAGGTTCTGCTCCGTTGTAAGTATTATAACCCCAGTTTCATAATAGAGACGCTGCCCGATTGATTTAAGGTTCCGTAACAACTGTCGTGGTTCTGCCCGACGTAGTTGTTGGAATACCGTCTTGGGGAGGTTATCATTAATATTTTCAAAGGGTTATGATACTAACCTATGTACATTTGTATAAATTATAGATTATTCCCAGGAAACCCTTACGCGAAGTCTAAGATAGCAATGTGAGTTTATCCTCTTTTTGTTAACCTTTTTGAAATGTTTTACAAAACCTTAATTGTTTTACAATGTGATTAAGCGGTGATTGAGTCTTTCTAGTTCTTCAATTACTGCCGATATGTTGGGGTTTTGTATACAAACTTTACTACACTGTGAGTAGTAAGTCGGGATGACAATACGTTAACATTGGACAATGAGTTAGCCAATGTGTAATATGACCCACAAGTCAGGTTTGACAGTACTAATGGAGTAATTGTGTAGACATAAACAATGTGATCGCTCTCAATACTGTTCACTATTACTTTTTATTTAAACTTGATTAAACTAGGATTCACTCACCAGTATTTCCCACTGACAAATGTTTTTAAACACGTGTTTCAGGTAACACAATGTGAAAGCCAAGTAGTAAAAAGCCAGCTCGAGAGCACGGACGGCTTGTTAAACTCTGGCTATAAAAGTTATCTAAAATACGATGGTTTAAATTCAATAAAGTAGGGTTTATCCCTATAAGTATGTTGTAATAAGAAACTTGGGTTTTACCCATATGATTATTAAAATAAAATATGGTGGTTTTACTCTGATAAACATTTCCTAGCTACGGTCCTGATGAAATTTCCGCTGCCAAATTAATAAATATTGATACCACCGCCACTGAGTTCGCGGCCGCCCGTTCCCGGGACAGATAGGGGGCGGGGGTTGTGACAACTTGGAACTTCCGAACGCCCGCCAGATCCACATTTAATTCGCTGAAATACATGTAGTTTGAAAACATCAACAAAGGTTGAGCGAGTTCGTGTGTTTGTTTATGTGTATGAATAAACCTTTGTAATCATTGAAAGTATGTATGTAAGTTTGTAAATACCGGTATGAAAGCAACAAGGAAAACAGATCATTAATGGTTTGCAAGGCCATTAATATGTGTGACGTGATGCAGGAAGGCTCAAACCTAGCAGACTTTGCACCGGGCTTCCGGCTGTAAGACATAGTCATCCCATGGGCCAAACCCTGGTCCAACATGGGCGGGGCTCGCTACACCCAAATAGATCTATCACTCATGTCCCTCGGTCCTACAACGAGGATTAATGGTCTTAAGCGTCATACCCACCACTCACATGATCTAGCAGTACCCTTCCTTAGCTAACCATACCAAATAATAACGTTTGTAAACAGTTGTAACATGTACTTCACCTCCGAAGTTATAAAACTGAAAACAGTTAAAAGAAAAGGGGGGTCACGAACTCACAGTCTTGCGTCTTCGTATCACAGTAACTCAAGCTTCGCCTGGCGTACACGACTACCTACAATCGTACTAACGTCTATTAGACGAGCGGGTCGTGCCTTGACTTAGTATTAATTAGTGTCTTTGAGTTGCGTTTCTTCGTGTCTTCGATATTATTTCAAGTTATAATTATTTGTTAAAATATTAAATATTTTAACTTAAATTATGTTTACTAATTTTTGGAATAATAGTTAAAATAATATATTTTAACTTGATATTCTTCAAGTATTTATACATGTATTTCCTTCCCAAGGATGGGTGTATTCGTATTCTTGTATTTGTATATCTTTGCCATGTATTGGGGTCGTATTCTGGTGTGTATTTATACGTATGAGAATACGTATTTTTATTGTATTCATTAAGTATTCTTATACTTAATTTCATATAAATTTTTCCGGAATATTATCTTTAATAAAAGTTCACCAATATATATTTCCAAAATATATACTTTAAGAAATATTATTTATAATTTTCCTTTGGCAAAAATATTTGTATTTTCCTATAAGTTCCAAAAATAATATATTTTCAAGTCTAACTTAGAAAATATATATAAACTTATTTTTCTCCAAAAATTATATATTTCATATTTATTTGAGAAAATATATCTTTCACCCCAAAAATATTGTATTTCATGTTTGTTTAAGAAATATATATTTTCTCCCAAAAATAATACATCTTCTAATAATTCCAAGAAAAATATATATATTTTTATTCACCCAAAATAATATATTTTCCTCTTGTCAAAAATATGATATAAATTTGTAATAATTGTAAAAATCATATTTTTGTTTCCTTTGGTGTCCAAAATATTATTTACCAAAATATACTTGTGAATCAAATTTCCGGAATATTTTGTAAGTTATATTCCTTAGTTCGGTTTCACCAATATTTTGTGTATAACTTGTATATTCATATTCTTGGAATTTTAGTAATATTTTGGATTGTAATTTTTGGTATTTTGATGAGTTATATTATTTCATGTCCTAGAATAATATAACTAATACACAAAGTATACAAATAATCACACACATGGTGACTTCTAAATATATATATATTTCCTAAATACATATTTAGACACTTTTATTTAGGGTTATTGGATTTTTATCACCCTTAACTATTGGTCATTGGCTGCTGTCACCCCCAACTATCACTTTGACGCCCGCCACCCCCAACTTAACACTTAGTGTGTTCTGTCACCAAATCACTAACTTTTGATCCTATTAATATACTTTTGCGGGTGTCCTAAGATCCCTAAAACCTTCCCAAGATCCTTATGACACCCCAAAAAGTGTCGTAACATGATCAAAAGTTAGTGATCATTTAACGACATGGTGACAAAACACACTAAGTGTTAAGTTGGGGGTGACAGACGTCAAAGTAATAGTTGAGGGTGGCAGTGGCCAATAGCCAATAGTTGTGGGTGATAAAATCCAATAACCCTTTTATTTATAAAAACCAACCTCCAATATTTATAATTTTTGTAACAAAAATTATGGCAAAGTTTATGTAAAAATTTATGGTTTGAAATACACTTGTAAATATTTGTTTAGAAATATTTTTCTAAGTGTTTAATTTTTAGAAAAATTTTGCCATAGTTTCCCCTAAAAATGAAGGTTTCCATACCTTGAAGGTATATCATTTTCTTTTGTAAAATCAACACAATCAATCAACAATAAACAACAAACAATCTTTACTTACCAATTTTGCCAAAAACAAGCATAATCTACTACTTCATGAACTTGAAATTGCACAAAAAATTGTAGTAACTTACTAGTGTTCTTAGTAGGCCTTGTTACCCTTTAAAGTGTGATTGATTCTTTAAAAACATCTTTTTTAAAGAAAGTAGATCTTTACAACTTACATTCATGTTTTCTAAAAATGTTTCTTCATGGATCTTTCTTGTTACATAAGTGTTTCTACACTTTATTAACCACCAAAATAAGGTTTGTTTATGTAAGAATCAAGATCAAGTAAATCTTGTGTTTTTAACTTGGTTCCTTTGAAAAACCATCCATGAAATTTTAGATCTACAAGTATTACAACTTACTTTGATCATTATTTTACAAGAAAACCGCATATTCTTTCAAGTTCATGTTCTATGTGAGGATGATCTATAATCCTACAACATTTTCATCCTCTCATCTTGCTAGATTATGTTTTTAATCATGATCTAGCAAGATCATATGATGATCAACATCAAATCCATGAATAATCAACAATCATGAAGCATAACAACACATAAACATCATAATTTCTTCATGATTTAAGCTTATGTTAAAGTTTTATTCTTGTGATTCTTAGTGTTCTTCATAATAATCAACATGAATCTTCTTTTAACCACTAATACAAGATGTAAAATGGAGCGTATGATGTTCTTACCACTAGCTCAAGGCTAGGGATGATCAAAAGGAGAAAAGAGATGGATAATAGCGAATGATGAAGGTCCTTGAACTTTCGAAAGCTCCTAGCTTCTTTATGTAACTTCTAACACCTTTGTATATGCTTGTCGTATGGAGGATGATTAGATGATGGTGATGATGGTGGTGTTTGGTTTGGCCGAGAGCAAGCAAGGCGGGAGGAGAAGAAGTGTATGTTTAGTGTGTGAAAGAAGTGATGTTATGATCTTGATGTGCATTCTTATAATCCATTTCTAGTGTTTATCTCATGGTTCTTGTGTCATTAAAGTGCCAACACAATCTATTATAAAATTGAAAGAAATCACAAGTGTGGGGGCCATAACTAGCTTGGTAATGTTAAAACAGTGCTTCTAATGAAAGTTTGGTGTTTCGGGTAGTGTCCGGTTGTTCGGTTGGTTACCGGTTCGTTAAGGTGCTAAACTTTGCAGTTTAGTGTGCTTTATGTACCCTTTTGTGACACTTTTGATTCCCGTGTCACACCCCGATATTCCACGTATTACCGGTGGGCACGGTGGGGAGTATCGTAACGTAGTCGATATCATCATAGACAATTAATCACAGTTTAAATGCACAGCGGAAGTCTAAAAGTAATTATACAAACCGAATTGAAAGTAACATAAAATATTACACAACGGTTGTAAAAGGATCCACAGGTGGATCAAAACAAACGAAGTAACGTTCAACAGACTTAAAGTGATAAAAGCTTGCAAGACTCTTTATTTAATCACTCAGGAGTTCCAGCCCATTACGCTTAGTACCTGCACTTAACCTTTTTGAAAATACGTCAGTTTACACTGGTAAATACAATTAACTGACTTTTTTGAAAACATTTAAGAAAATTGATTTAAATGCACAAGGCACAAATATTCTTTTATAACTTGGGACAATTATTTAAAAATAATCTTGTATACATATTTACATGTTTGTCGTCCATTCAGTAGCCCGGGTTAGAAGTACCGGGTTAAAGATTAATAGACACACCACTAATATAGTCCCACGGCGAGTTATCCTCAACGAGTGGTTATACCCAGGTGTATGCCTACACCCCGTGCTTAAGTCGTGGCCATTTGCATTTAAATGATGCCAAGGATATCCAGGACACGGTCATTAACCCCCCAAAGGCATTGCATCAAACAAACAGATTAAAACGGGTTATCTCAATGATTTAACCATTAATTGATTAAAGATTCAATACCTGACCAAGCGGTAATAATTTACCGTATCCCAAGCCCGTATAACGGAAAATAAGTTAAAAGTATTTACCTGAGCAAAATATAATTTTATCTCAGCCGTATAACAATCAGCAAGTGAAATAGCTTTTACTGGGCTCCTAAATCTGGAACGAAGGTTTTAATAACCTATTAGATTCCTAACGGGTCTTACTTAAGTTTAAACTTAGACCGGTTAGTTTTAATGAAAGGTTTACAGTTCAAAACGCACGATTAAGCGAAGACCGGATTAGAATGTGATTTAGACCCGACAAGTATGAAGACTTGTATAAAATGGGTAAACTAAACACATTCTGGATTTTGAAGTAAAAATAATAAGGTTTGACCCGTTTCGGTTAATTTATGCAAACTAGTTACATAAACCATACCGAACGCTAAAATGCTTAACGGGTAACCAAATAAGTCATGTACAAGTTCCACAAGTTAATATGCTTAAAATATGTTATGATATCAGTAGGATATCTTCCATTATGCCCAAAACGAATTTAAAACCAAATTAAGCCCCGTAAGGTTATTTTGGTAATTTTAAAGTTTATAAAAGAGGTTAAATAGTAATCTGAGGTTCTGGTCTAAAATAATTAGTAAAAATATTTATTTTAATAGGTTACATCAGTAAGATATCATATATATGTGAAACTTTTCATTTATGGCCAAACTATGCACCGTAGGGGCATTTTGGTCATTTCACCTATGTTATAAGGGCCAAGTTTGGAAATCTGAGTTCAAACTTTTACTTACTGTTAAAATATAAAATTTTACTTATAATATCAGTAGGTAATAAGTCTTAGGTGTTAAATATAGTTTTAACCAATACTATGCGCCTAAATCACATAAAAGTCGGTATTTGACGGTATTCGGGTTGATTAAGAAAATCTGAGATTTTGATCAGCCTCTACTATTTAAAATAATTAATTTAATGTATAAAATCAGTAGAAAAAGGTTTGATATGTAAAGGATGTGTAAAACTCATTTTATTAGCAAAAAGGGCATTACCGTCAATTACCGAATTTATGCAAGAACCCTATGTTATGATCAGTTTAAAATTTAAAAAAAAAATTCCAAAAATCCCTAAATATTATATCTTAACAGTTGGTGGCAAGTTTGGTGTCAAAAGTTGGGTTTAAATATGATTTATGCCAAAAATGCCATTTAATTAACAAAAAGCTTTCATTTTACGATATCGCGCATAACTTCTATTTTAGATCATAAACTGATTTCAATTTTTTTAGGACATACTTAAATATCAGTAATAAAGGTTTTTTTCATCTCACATTTTCAAAAATCTCGTTTTAATATCAAAAGGGCATAATGGTCAACTTTTAAGCATTTAACGGAAACATGCAATGAACTAGGATTTCTATGGAACCAAGTTGTATAACCTCATAGGGTTATACTAACCTATAATATGGTCCTAAAGGAACCCTAAGGTATATCTAAACTAAGCTAAATAGGATCAGAACTGAAAGTCAAAGCAAAAGTCTACTTTCGCGACTTTCGGTTCTGAACCGAGCCTAAACTCAGAATTGTCAGGTTGAACATGCCTAGACATGTTCTTATATTATTTACCAAGTTATTTAAGTGTTAAAACATGTTCCATAACCTCTGCATTGTTAGTTATGAATTAATTTGTGAAAATGGACTCGTTTGACTTTTTATTAAATAGTTTGACCCGACAATTGACCAAGTAAAAGTGATAATCAGTAGGTGCCCTTTTAAGGGTTTATTACCTACATAATTATCAACTCATAGCCAATTTCAATTCGAATAATGGCTGGACTGTTAGTGATTAAGCACCAAGTCAAAGCTTAATTACGATAACTTTGACTTTCGGTCATTAAGCTAATAAAACTCAAACTTAGGAAGCTAAGAACACTTACTAGAGTACTTAGCACGAATATTGAACAGATAAAGCTTCCTTTAGCTCCAGGAGGCTTCAGATAGAGAGTTGTGAAGTAAAACTTCAAGTGTGCAAATGAACAAGAACAAAGCAAGGCCTTATATAGGAAATTTGAGTCTCCAAGATCAATCCATATGTCCCTATGTTGATTTCCGATATTCCCAGGTGTCCCTAGTGCATGAAAAACTATTTGCTCAGTCCCTGGTATCGAATTCAGCCATGCAATGGCGGTGTTACAGGCTGCAACACGCAGCTGTCTTCTTTTTGGTCGCTGGCACTTCTCACGCGGGCCGCGTAAGACTCAAAGAGAGTCTACGTGGGCCGCGACAATGGGCTGTTCCGGTAAAAACTTTCCAAACTTTACATTTTCAGTCCCTTGTCCATTTTAAGTTTATTTAACTTCCATTTATTGCACTTAGGACCCCCATAGTTAACTATTAAGGGCCTTGGGTCACATACTAACTCCGTTAAGCTCCCGGTTAGTTGTAAGATTACCCGAAAAGTCTTGTTTTCATCGAAACTCCATAAAATTAATATCCAGTATTCTTGAGAGCAAAATATAAAATTATTACAATGTTTTTAGGATCGTTAAAAGGTCACTCAGAGGTAACATTTAACATGTTGACACTTTTAACCCCTATGTTTCGTAAGATCCTTAATTTAAACACAAACGACTTTCTATGTCCGACAAATTATTCATTAAAGAATACGAACGCCGTGTGAGGTCAATCAGAGGCACAAGATTTGCATGTTGACACTTTGGATCCTCTTACTTACATATTTACATTGTTTGATAATTTTAGTCCCTCCAGATCAATCCATCACATGTTTAAAAGTCTATGACACGTGTCTTTATTATATTGGTCGTGATTTTGTGAGGTGTTACATCCCGACACTTAGGAAAGCATTCAGGACCATTTAACCATATTTCTGCATGATATTAGATTGTTTAAATGCTAAAAATTGCTGATTTTTGCTTAATTCGGCACTTTATGTGAGTTTTAGGCACTTTCCGGCACTTAAACTTTCTCTAGGAAGGCAATTTTGCGATCCTTACTTTCCTACACACTATACTAGTGTAATACTTGGTTTCTGGCTCATTCTGTGTCTCAACACATTGTCTGTCTATGTACTGAGCTATGTCAGCATTTTCCTGATTTGTCTGATAACTGTGCTAACTGTGTTTTATGCTTCATTTGAGTCAAATAAAGTTCTCATGCAATAATGATATGACATTAAGAAATATATGATGCACATGTATGTATATGGCAATAACCAGTAAGCAGTTAATTGTAATTCAGTACAATCATTAAGCACTAATCATGGTTTAATAGTTGTACGGATACCTGAAATTTTGACAGTTGTCACAGATATCACGAAGGAAAAGCAAATGTAGTAGCCGATGCCCTAAGTCGTAAGTATCATGAGAGTCAAAGGCAAGTCCGTGCTCTTAGATTAAATCTGCAGTTAGATTTAATGGAACAACTGAAAAATGTTCAAGAAACAGCAAATAAGGATGATGCTGAAGGAAAGAAAGGAAGACTAAAGGAATTAGAGCAAGGAACTGATGGAATTTGGAGATTCTATAAGAAAGGAATTTGGGTACCAAAACAAGGAAACCTAAGAGATAAGATATTAGAAGAAGCCCATAAATCTAGGTATACGATGCATCCTGGTAACAACAAGATGTATCAGGACTTGAGGAATAATTTCTGGTGGATAGGGATAAAAAAGGACATAGCTAGATACGTCTCTAAGTGTTTAACTTGTTCACAAGTTAAGGCAGAACACCAGAAACCTTCAGGTTTACTTCAACAATTAGAAATACCTGTATGGAAATGGGAACTAATAACAATGGATTTTGTTCCTAAGCTACCCAAAACAAGAAAAGGCAACGACGCAATCTGGGTGATTGTAGATCGATTAACGAAATCAGCTCATTTCCTACCAATGAAGGAAACCTTTAATATGGAAAGACTAGATAAGCTATACGTAGACGAGGTAGTGTCACTACATGGAGTTCCACTCTCCATTGTATCAGATAGGGATAGTCGTTTCACTTCGCATTTTTGGACATGTTTTCAACAAGCAATGGGGACACGATTGAATTTAAGTACAACATACCATCCCCAGACTGATGGACAAAGTGAAAGGAAGATTCAAACTTTGGAAGACATGCTAAGCGCATGTGTCATAGACTTCGGTGGAAATTGGGACGACCATTTACCCTTAATAGAATTCTCCTATAACAATAGTTACCACACGAGCATCAATGTTGCCCCATTCGAAGCTCTTTATGGACAAAAGTGCCGAACTTCAGTATGTTGGGAGGAAATAGGAGAAAATCAGTTATCAGGTCCCGAGATTATGCAAGAAACCACCGACAAGATAACTCAAATCAAGGAAAGACTGAAAACGACCCGAGATCGCCAAAAGAGTTACGCTGATAATCGACGTAAGCCGTTAGAATTTCAGGTTGGAGACAAGGTACTATTGAAAGTTTCTCCTTGGAAAGGAGTAGTTCGATTTGGTAAGAAAGGAAAGTTGAGTCCAAGGTACATAGGACCATTTACAGTTACCCAATGAATAGGACCAGTTGCGTATCAATTACAACTAACAGAAGAGTTAGCCAGAGTACATGATGTATTTCATGTGTCTAATCTTAAGAAATGTTTGTCTGATGAATCACTGGTAGTACCTCTTCAAGATATAGAGGTAAATGAAAAGTTAAAATTTGTTGAGAAACCTCTGCAAATCGAAGATCGAAAGGTTAAGAATCTTAAACACAAGAGATTGGTTCTAGTCAAAGTAAAATGGGATTCAAGAAGAGGACCTGAATACACGTGGGAGTTGGAATCAGAAATGAAACGAAAGTACCCTCATTTGTTCCAGTAAATCTCGAGGACGAGATTTTAAACAAGGTGGGGAGGATGTAACAACTCTCGCAAAAAATTGTTATTTCCTATTCTAAATCAATATATTAAGAAACCCTAATTAAAACCCCAAGTGATACGGTGCGACCCTAAAATTTAAAAACGCCCGAAACCAGCAACGGGGCCCCCTAAAACTTAAGGGGGTATTCCCTGATTATGTTTATCCGTTCAAAACAAAACACGTAATTTCTATTTGCGCCAACTCACCAGGGCTATACTTGACATAAGGCAGGCCTAGGCTAGGTGGCCTAGCCCCGCGACACGCGTCAGGAACCCTTGCAGCCGGCGCGACACGCGGGCGGGGTCAAAATCTAGTATAAAACCCAGGGGAGTGGCACTTGCATGGGTTGATTATTACGACGTAAAAATTCGTTTCGTACGTTGTTTTGTGCTCTGATCTTTCCAATTACACTCAAAACCTCGAATTTCTGCTACGATAACAGGGTAATAACTCGATCACTGCTACGATACAATGTCCGATCGATTAAAACCGATTCGATGGATGTTTAAGTGCTGCCTACATTGGGCTATACTTTGTCATTCGTCTTGAGGGTTTCGATCTCGTGAAATTTTCGTAAATGTTGAATTAAGTTACTAACCTAGTTTCCTTTGCATTATATATTTTAATAGGTTCACCAGCATAACCAGTAGGCTACCCGTGACCGTTTAAACTTCCAAAGTGAGTCATTCTCTTTTTATCAAATTGTTTTACAAAACCTCAAATCATTTTCAGTTATATTTTACAGGGATTAAGTCTTTGCAAATCTTAAATTACTGGTAGTAAGTGGGGTATTGTATACATTACTGTTGTATTATCACTTTTAGGTGGGCGAGCCTAAATAGTGATACACGTCACTTTTGGGTGACAGGACCCAATAGTGATATGAACACAGTCACAGATCCGGTCGAGTGACAACTGGACCAGATAATTATAAGATAGGGGCAACTGTAATCGCTCTTAATACTGTGAATTATAACACTGTGTCATTTTGTACAAATTGAATGCACTCGCCAGTATTTTCCGCTGATCAAATCTTTTTAAAACATGTTTCAAGTGATTTACTGTGAACAAGGAAAAGTGTCGCGTAGCACTCCAGCTTAAATGAAGTGGCTCAGTAAATAAATAAACATGTTTTCTAAAAACCGTGATTTTTTCCAGTGAAATTCCCTTATTGTAAAATACGGGGTCTGTCCCGAAACTTATAATAAAATAATTTGGTGTTTTCCGTTTAAACGGTCCTGTTAAAAAGTTCCACTGTCAATTAAACACAAATACCACGGGTTTCTGTCCCGCAGCTTCTAGACCGGGCAAAACGGGCCAGGGGTCATGACAAGATAGATAGAGTTTTGTAGTAGTTCATCATAGACTAACATGTTTCAATTTTTAGAAAACTAACAATAAGACCCGCGCGCGTTGCGGCGCGGGTATATCGCAAACATTGAATGGATTAGTCCAAACGTTATGTGATGCGTTAACCATATGAAAACACGCGTTTTGGCATATTTGATTGAAATCAATGTAACCTATATAAGCATTGAGATTAGATCAAAACATAAAGTATATCAAATTTATACCGTACAATCATAACGTATTATATGTGACATGAGTCATACATAGAAAATGTAACGGGCATAACGGAAAAGCTGACACATATAATCAAAAGAGATTAATTAGAGCTTTTAAAAAGGGAAAAAAAAAGAAACCACAATTTGACTCCACTCGGATCGAAACAAAATTTACAAAACATTTATAAAATAATCATGAAAACGTATTATATTTGACCTGACTCGTTTCCCAAAAAAGTTTACATCGAAACATACACCAACTCGAATTTATACCAAAACGTACATAAAAATATGCACGAATTTTTTTAAAACGAAAACGTATTATATATAACCTAACTCGTTTCCAGGAAAAGTTTACGTCGAAACGTAGAGCAAATCGAATTTATACAGACACGTACATAAAAGATATGCACGTAAAAAATTAGTTTTTCTTAAGTAAAGGAGGTATAGCGGTAAACTCGAAACAAATTATTAGTAAAAAGCTTAATAGGTTAAATACCTTCGTAAAATCGTGGCAAGTAGCACTAATGCCACACCACTGCCAGCGACCACCAATATCAGAAGTGCTCGTAAAAATAAAATAAATAAAAAAGTAAAAAATATAACACCGAAAGAAAAACAGATGTAAAATCGTTAAACCAAGCATGCCCATTGCGGTGTGTTAATGCGAAGAAATTAGACACAAACGTAAAACATGGAAAAGAATAACTAAGTCGATCTAGGACCCCACGCGTTGCGACGAATTTGTCAAATGGAGAAAAATAAACGCGTTGCAACTGGCCTGTCAAACAGGAAAAAAACAGACGAAAAAGCGTTGAACCCCACACGCACGTTGCGTCATGTTGACTCGCAAAATTTAGAACGAAATGTAAATCGAAAAACTTACGAAAGATGAAAAGTATGGGGACCAAAGTTGAAAATAAAAAGTGTTGGGGTTAAATGCTAAAATATGAAAAGCTTTGAGTTAAAAGTAAAAAAAATTAAAGGGGTTAAAATGTAAAAGATAAAAACCTTTAGGTTAAAAGTGAAAAATGCAATTTTTTTTTTTTTTTGAAGAACTCCCAATGCATATATTACAACTACAACAACATAAATCAACAAAATGTTGCTAATTTATAGTTTTGAAATAGCATTGATTGGTTATAAATGTTATTTTTTATAAAAAAAAAAACTATCAAGGGTAGAATATATCGTAGTTTTGGCTTGAGAATGGTAAAGTTGATTATTGAAGAGATACTTCATAACGTCCATGATTGAACGAGTAAGTACATATTAGAGTAAAATGCACGGATAGTCCCTGTGGTTTGTCAAAATAACGCCTTTAGTCCCCAACTTTTGAAAATTAAACTCATGCTCCCTATGGTTTGCTCGCTTGTTACTCGGATAGTTTCTAGAGTGGATGGAGGTTAGTTTTCTCTGTTAAGTGAAAGTAAAATGACAAAATTACCCCTCCTCCTTCTCCTCCTCCACCACCACCACCACCACCATCGGATTGTATGCCTTTGAGGACATAATCAGCGCTAATATCATCAAAATCGATATCAGAAGTTTAAGATGATCGAAAATCTGCGATAAAACATGATGATAGTATGAAATCAAGAAGCTTGTGGGGGCGTGATGGTAACTAAGTAGCAGACAAGAATCCATATAGTAATTTGAGATTCTCCTCTCACACGTTCAAATAATGCAAGCAGAAAAGAAGATATTGGTGACAGGCGAAGATATTATACTGTATAAAGCAAACTTCTCCCCTCTAATTTCTCTGGTGAAGAAACAGATCAAATAACAGTCATCCGATCATAGCAGTCATTCGATTATAACTAACCTCCGTCCTTTGATCTTCTCTGGTGAAGAAACACCACCCATCGTCGTCGTCCAATTTCACATACAATCAGACAACCACTACTTCGGAGTCCGATTTCACAGAGTTTTCCCTTGTTATGCTTCTATTTGGTCACGAATTGATGGATAAAAATAATGATTGCATTTATTTGGGTTGAGTTTAATTGGGGGCTTCATTGTCATCACTAAGAATTGCCATGAGTTTATTTTGGTCGAGTTTGCTTTGGGGCATCATCGAGTTTGCTTGCTTATCAGGTTCGTGTTTACAAATTAGGTTTCGATTTACTTGGGTATGAATTAGTGGTTTGTCTGATCGGGGTTTTTGAATTGAGATGATGATGATGACTGGACGATGATGATGATGATGATTGACCAGGAAGAACAGGGAGAACAAATATATAATTTAATATTTAATTAGTTTGTTTTTTTTTTTTTGTTATTAAGGGTAAATAAGTCATTTCACATCCACTTAACTAGGAAAACTAACCTTCATCCACTTCAGGGACTATCTGAGTAACAAACGAGCAAACCACATGGAGCATACCTGTAATTTCCAAAAGTTAGGGACTATAGGTGTTATTTTACCAAACCATAGGGAGTATCCGTGCATTTTACTCTACATATTATTTTCTAAGTTTTGTTGAGAAGAAATGGTTTGCTTTTTATGTTTTCCGTTTGTTTCTAGAGTAAATTGCCATTTTAGTCCCTGAGTTTTGTCCAAATTTGCCATTTTGATCCAAATAGTTTTTTTTTCGCCTGGGGGTCCCTGACTTTTGCATTTTGTTGCCATTTTGATCATTTTGTCTAACTCCATCCAACTCCATCCAATTTTGTCTAACTCCATCCAAAAACCCAGTTTGTACATAATCACTAATGTTTTCAGTTGCCATTTTGATCCAATTCCAAAAAATCAAAAAAAATTCCAAAAAATCTAAAATTCAAAAAAATCATAAAAATTCTAAAAAAATTCAAAAAAATCAAAAAATCAAAAAAATTCTAAAAAATCATAAAAATTCTAAAAAATCCAAAAAATCATTAAATGTTTCGGCACGAACCGCTTCGACCCGTACCGTTTCGAACCGAACTTGTTCGACCCGTACCGTATCGTACCAAACCGTTTCGACCCGTACCGTACCGTTTCGACCCGTACCGTACCGTTTTCGACCCGTACCATTTCGAACCGTACCGTACCGTATCGAACCGAACCGTACCGAAATGGTACGGGTCGAAACGGTACGGTTCGAAACGGTACGGTTCGAAATGGTACGGTTCGGTTCGAAACGGTACGGTTCGATACGGTACGGTTCGAAATGGTACGGGTCGAAACGGTACGGTTCGAAACGGTACGGTACGGTTCGAAATGGTACGGGTCGAAACGGTTCGGTTCGATACGGTACGGGTCGAAACGGTTCGGTTCGAAACGGTACGGGTCGAAATGGTTCGGTTCGATACGGTACGGGTCGAAACGGTACGGGTCGAAACGGTACGGTACGGTACGCGTCGAAACGGTTCGGTTCGATACGGTACGGGTCGAAACGGTACGGTACGATACGGGTCGAAACGGTTCGGTACGGTACGGGTCGAAACGGTACGGGTCGAAACGGTTCGGTTCGAAACGGTACGGGTCAAAACGGTTCGTGCCGAAACATTTAATGATTTTTTGGATTTTTTAGAATTTTTATGATTTTTTAGAATTTTTTTGATTTTTAGATTTTTTTGAATTTTTTTAGAATTTTTATGATTTTTTTGAATTTTTTTGATTTTTAGATTTTTTGGAATTTTTTTTTTTTTTTGGAATTGGATCAAAATGGGAACTGAAAACATTAGTGATTATGTACAAACTGGGTTTTTGGATGGAGTTAGACAAAATTGGATGGAGTTGGATGGAGTTAGACAAAATGATCAAAATGGCAACAAAATGCAAAAGTCAGGGACCCCAGGCGAAAAAAAAACTATTTGGATCAAAATGGCAAATTTGGACAAAACTCAGGGACTAAAATGGCAATTTACTCTTGTTTCTATTAATCATGATAAATATAACATATTATGAAGCTTTTATTATTGATAATTAATACCTAATAATTTTATAACTACATTGGTACCTAATTTGATAATTGATGTCTTGTTAAATTTGGAGAAAAATGCTTGGATAGTCCCTGTGGTTTGCCAAATCTTCACCTTTAGTCCCTAACTTTCTAAAATTATAGTTATAGTTAAGGGTGTTCAAAACTACCCGTATCTGAAAATTCGATCCGAAATATCCGAAAATTCGGATATCCGAATTTTTCGGATTCGGATAGTGATTTTAAATTTTTTCGTCTGAAATATCCGAAAATTTAATTTTTTTTTTCGGATATCCGAAAATATC
>JARYGA010033783.1:0-38245 GCA_030545235.1 Helianthus tuberosus
CAACGCGGCTTGCTGGGAATGAAGAAAAGATACTAAACTGTTACTTTACATCACACATATAATTGTTTCAGTTTTGATACCTAAAATTTTTTGGAAGACTCTTTTTGTATGCAATTATATAAATTGTGATTTTAGAAGCGTTATTGGTTCTTGGTGACTTGGTGTATTACATTATGTATGGAAACAAGCTATTTGATGATAAACTTCCTGATCGGATCCACCAGACATATATTTTTTTGGTTTAAGAAGCCATAATTACTGCTCTCCTTAATCCATTTCATTCTTTTCCAGGTCAGCATCGCCTTTTTATCCTCGATTATTTAAAAGGACATCGGTTTTTGTTTTTTAGTTTGTTTCGACTAATCTAAAACGTTTGTGCAGAATGCATTTGAGCTAGGTTCGTTCTTTTGGTTCTGGGTATTTTTTTTTACTTGATTTCATAACCGCATTTCATCTTCGATTTTGAGTTATATAAAGTGTTTTAACATTTTTGTTTGTTGCAGTGGCAATTCGGCTATAATTCTTGCTTTATCAAGAACCACACGCTCGTGTATATACGGTTGGTTTTGGGGTATGCATTTATTTCCATTCGGTTTGACCTGGATTTCATACATGTTGCTTAAAAGTATCAAAACGGGTGGGTCGGGTAATGAGTCAAAACCTGACGTCTCTCACTGTTCTCACGTCTGATAAAAGTGGTAAGCCCTGTGTGTGTGTAATTTTTATATTCACCTGAACTCTATGTTACTCTGCAGATGGGTACGAATTACAAGGCTGCGTTAATTCCGCAACGAATACGAGATACAATCCATGGACCTCTGCAATCCATCAACCTCTGCAATCGAATTGATTCAACTATCAGGTACACCTTTATTATTGGATGAAGCTCATGAATGGAGTCTAAACACGTAAGATCTCATGTTAATCTTGATTTGTTTCAAAGTTTATTTGAAAATCAGGTTTCATTTCAAAGTTTATTTGTAACAGAAATATTGATTTCCAAATTGGTTCTAGAGAGTAGAGAATAGTTGATTACGTTAAACTAAGGTGCCTGGAATATGGTATTAACATTAAAGTTGATAGTAATTGGAGATACTCTATGTGTGAGTTTACAAAAAATAATTTTTGTTTTTTTTATATACATTGCAACTGCAACTATAAAAAAAATTGCCAATGACACGATGGTATCTATACCATTAGCATAATATTGATTGATTATTTAAAAATTTATTAGGAATTGGAGATACTCTATGTGTGAGTTTACAAAAAATAATTTTTGTTTTTTTTTTGTTTATATAGATTGCAAGTGCTATCAGTGTGCTCAACTTTACTGCAGTAAAGTGGAATGCAATTCGGATCATTTTTTTTCACTGGGACAAGATTTTTCGGATAAGTTGAACTACAAATATCTTTATTAAAATAAATCGTTGATAAGGATGGTAAACTTACGAATAAAACATCAAATATTGTATACAAAGAAATATATAGGGATTTGAAAACTGTAATTGTAATAGTTATCATTTTTCATTATTACATATAATATGTAATTATTTATTGTAAGAAGTATTACAGATTATTTGTTATATCATGTGTCACATAAGCCTTATAGTATTTTCATTTGTTAAACCGCGTTTAACGCGGACATTAACCCTATCACCTTATTAAAGTGGAAGTATTTTGTTAAGATCATCAATGAGGCGCCTAAGGCGCTTGTGCTAAAAGCCGTATTAATTCCTACAACCATCAAACATATGTTATTGTACTTTTGTGTAGATTATTTTTTTCCTTTTTATCATTTTTTATTGTTTTCATGGCTTTAGAGGCATGTAAAAATTTTCCAGCATTTGAATAGTTTTTTGTTTTTTTCTTCCAATGTATGTCTTTGTACACAAATTTCATTTCAAAGTAAATAATATGGTTTTGGTTGAAGCCCGCGTATTACGCGGGCATTAACCTAGTATATGTCATATTTATGTTTGTTTTCAGTTATTCGGTTACCTAATGATTGTTGTCTTAAATTGAGATAATACGGAAATGTTTTGAATATAATACGGAAACAATATATCCCCTGAATATAATACGGAAACAATATTTGAACGAGATAAAATTTTAATCGGAAGAATAAAAAAGTAAAATGTTAAAAACATTATAATATTTAATCGATATAATATATTTAAAGAGCCGATTTTTAAAATAGTTGATTTTTAAAAAACAAAATCTTTTTTATAGTGTAAAAAACAAAAAAAACAAAACTTTTTTTAAAACCAAAAAAATTTTCAACTAAAAAACACATCTTCAAAAACTATCCAAAAAACCATACTAAAACCCACCAAAACACCCCTCATTTCAGCCAAAAAAAACCCCAGGATTAGACGCCTCGTATAGGTCTGTACCCTTCGTATATGGTTCCTTAAAATTTGTGCCTGACACCCTCTGAGACCCCCTTGAATTCAGTGCTTAGATGCCTCGTATAGCCCTATACGAGACGTCTAGGGCACAAAAGTGTTCAAATAGGCGCAGAGGGTGTCCAAATTTCTCCACCCTTTTGTAATCATAAACATGTTAATTATTTTAATGAAGTGAGTTCTCTAATCGTATTTAATCATAAATAATTTTGTAAAACATGACAAATTTTACATATGAACTCTACTCAACCACTCGTGAGAAAGTCAATGACGGTAGGATTGTCGTTTTTACCCAAAACCTGACCCGAGTTAGAGAATACCCATAAAACCCGCATCTGAATAACCTTGAACCCGCACCCGAAGTAATATAAGTGATTCGGTTTTCGGATAGGAATGGTGGTAATTCGGGTAACTTGGAAAAGCCGATTACATATTTATACTAACATCTGATTTTATTTAGGCCTTTGGAATTCTTGCAATTTGCAGAGCAGCTTCGTTTACAGGGCACGAGAATGACGTTTACACTCTTGATGTGGCAACAACACTTACAATTCTAAGTATCCCAAACAAATTTATCAAATCATATACAAATAGTTCTCTTCTTTCAATGGCTACACCGGTTTGGATTGAAACCAATTCTTGTTTCAATGCGGTTTTTGGAGAATAAAAGGTCAGGATTGACCGATTTGAAACTAGGTTCTAGTCAGTTGGGTTCTAGTTTGGCCCATTTCAACGTATATCGTTAAAAACCAATTTCAAACCAACAAGCCGGTTCAGTTCCCAACACGTTTTTTTTTTTTGCACTTGCACTAACATGTGGCCAACTATGTAAGCAAAGTCCAAGACTTGTAGATTAGGCCCCTTCCCATCAGAATGAAAATTTCGTTAAAATTAGTGCACTTTCACTTTTGCCACTCAAGTGTCCACACATATCTACATTATATATGCGCATATCGCAAGCACGGTGTCACATGCTCACCAAACACAAAAAGAAATAAACCAAGAGCTAAAGAACCATCCTAACTCAAAATCGAACACACACTTAAAGACAACCTATTCTTATTATTTTCTGCTGTATACAACAGCCATTTTGAGGCTGTCAAAGACGTGGTAATCAGATGGGAAAAGATCTATCAAGGTGTATTTTAAAGCCACACTCAGATGGGAAAAGATCCATCATGTCACTTATCTTTAAAGATTTCTAGATACACACTCAGATGACTAAACTAATGATAAACCAAAGTCTAATTAACAGACCACAAAACCTTACTGGTTTACTAGAAACCAAACATTAAAAATAATCGATGAGCCCGACCAGCATATTTTGGCATGCATTTAAAAAATCTGCAAGTTCCCACAATCTAATTCTGAAATGTTGAAAGTTTAAACATGATGAGAATAGTAAAGCAATACAACTCAGAAGTCTAATATTTAGAGCTACTTTCTTCATCTCTAGGTTATAATTCATATAAAACACAGTAGCCTATAACATAAACTAAACACGTTAAAAAGCCTGCATCAATATAAATAATTACAAATGGCATATGATGGATCTTACCTCATCACAAGTGGAGCTTCTTAGATGATTTCTTAGCATTTGGTTATGCAAAAATCTTCCATACCTTCACCCCATATTCCCCACCGCCACTTCAACCCAGGCCAACGAACCAGGCACTTAAACATGAAACTTTTATATTGAGTACCATCAACACCACAGTGGATAAGCAACGAGACCTCTGATAGGCCTACTACGCATTGGTCCAACTCCAACGCACGCGCAACATATGAGAAAGTCAAGGACGGGTCAACTAACCTCAGATATGCACAAATTGTTTTCAATCCTATCCTCCCATCCAAAATCTCCCAACCATCTAATTCCGACCAAGCACCTGAATTAATACGTAGAGAACTCACGTTCGGAAAAACCCTGAACACCTTCCCTAGGGTTAATTTTGAATATCTAGCGTCTCCTGGTGCTTTGCTTCTCGAATCCAATATCAAAGTTTTTACTGTTTTTGTGGTCGGGAATTCTGAAAGTAAGAAGCCAGCATGTTTAAGGGTATTAAGGCTAAGATGAAAGTGAGATAACATGGGAGCTTCAACATGAATTGCAGTGTAACAGAGACATTCAATTCTGAGTGTGATGAGGTTTGGTGTTATCAGAGTCAAAGATAGTTGATTATGATATACAGACCAATGACAGGTTTGGAGGTTGAGAAGGTGGATCTTAGGCTCTTTAAGCCCTCTAACTCCTTCCAACTTAAGAACATGAAGATTAGGGAAACACTTATTAAACTGGTTTAGGTGCTGGTCTTGTAATATTGTGGATGAAAGTGTCAAAGTAGTTAGCATTGGCATTGGATTCAAGTTGCTAACCGACAGCCGTGCAGACCTTAGATTTAACCCAGCAAGATTATGACCCGCAACAAACAAAGCAGAACGAGCAAGTTAACAAAATCACTAGAAAATATTCAAAGAGAAGACTAATCAAGCGGCCATTATTGTACATTCAACTCAACAAAATCACTAGAAAATATTAAACTTACAATACTTAGAAATCAGAGGCAAAACATTCAAAGGAAGACATAGAAGAACACGATGATGCACTTTTTAGTTAATTCACAATCATAGGTTTGTAGTCATACCTAAGTCGGTTGCTTATAATCCTAGGTTTGTAGTTAATTCTCTGTCATGGATTGCACTTTTTAGTTAATAATTCACAATCATAGGTTTGTAGTTACTTCTCTGTCATGGGTACAGGCTTCATTATTAACTCTCTAGTCACCAGAAGATGATGATGATGTTCTAGAAATAGATCAAGATAGATAAGGAAGTAGTGTATTTCCACTATTTAGTCATGAAGCACATGAGGAAAGTACTTTAAATGGTAACTTTTATAAAAGCCTTTTGAGGTTTATAAATAAATAAGCACAAAATTGTTCTTGTTATAGCCATCTCAAATCAGCTTTCTATCAAAACATGAGAATGAAAGGTATTGAGCAGCGGCTGATTGTTCCACACTTCCGCATATTGTATTGTACTATGACTAAAAGGTAAACTTAATTTGTACTTTGACTTTGAAGGTCAAACTTTTTACTACCAAACCCAATATTCACATAGATCTTCGATTTTACTCACCAATGGGAACTTTTAATAGGATTTGTTGAGAGTATAGTCTGTGTTCACCCGATGCTATAAGCCTATAAAAAACCCAATATTCACATGGATTTTAATCTGTTCTGATTTATCGTGTAGCACTGTTAGGTTATGTATCGATCCTAACCCGTAGCAAGTTCTTTTAATAGTGAGTCACTGCGTCGAGCAGTTGGCAACTGCCGAGACTCTCTATACTTACATGCTAGTGATACTAGCACAATATCCATTGTAAGTATACAACTTGTTTGAACAATAAATTACACGTTTGATCCAGCTCTATGGAGCTACCTTTACAAGTCATTCTATGTGACATCAATGATTTTCTTGTAAATTTGCCAGTATAGTAGTCTTACTCATGCTTTCACTATCACTTCTTATAACCTCCTCACACAACTATCCCAACATGATACTCTCTGGCTTATATTTACTTCAATGTTCAATCTTGACTATTGACCCATACCCGTAGACATGATACTCTTCAATACACTACCAACATTATCATCATCTGTGATTCAATGATCATCAGGTGGATAGTCAAATCGTCAAAAAGTCTAAAATTACTATTGTAACCACATTTATAGAATGTCAATTACAACTAAATGTAATTTTCTAAGCATTTTCATTGATATTTCATCTAGACCAAAAAATAAACAATCCAAAAAAAAAAAAAAAAATGAATGACAAATTCTTTAACCAGCAATTGTTTCCAACATCCATAACCAAACAACATGAGTTGTATGTTGTACTGATTATCCATAGCAAAGAGCCAAAATTTGTTTAAAAAAGGGAAAAAAAAACTTTTAACACAATGAAACAAAAAAACTGGATCTACATAATGATATAAGATAATAAGACTAATTTAGTGACTAAAGTTAAACTTGAAATGCACAACAAAGTTTGATTGTTGGTGATAATAGCTATGACTTATATGTTATGAACCATACAATATAATGACCAGTCAACTCGACCCAACATATTTTGGCAGGCATTTCAAAAGTCCTCAAGTTGCCACAATCTAAAACTGAAATGTTGAAATTTGAAAGTTTAAACATGATGAGAATAATAATGCAATACAACTCATAAGTCTATATTTAGAGCTACTTTCTTCATCTATTTGTTATATTTCATATAAACACAGTAGCCTATATGTTAAAAGCCTTCATCAATATAAACGATTACAAATGACTTGTGGACAATCATAAGCCTTCTGATCGATCTTACCTCATCACAAGTGGAGCTTCTTAGATGATTTGGGGTGTTTAGTTATCTGTTGATCGGTTATCCAAGTATCTTTCATGTATTCACCCCATAAGCCCCACCGCCACTTCAACCCAGGCCAACGAGCCATGCACTTAGGCATGAAACTTTTAGATTCAGTATCAACCACATCACAGTGGATGAGCAACGAGACCGCTGACAAGCCTACGCATTGGTCCAACACACACGCAACATATGAGAAAGTCAAAGACGGGTCAACTAACATAAGATATGCACGGATCGTTTTCAATCCTTTCCTTCCATCAGAAATCTCCCAATCTTCTGGGTTCAAACAAGTTTCCAATTTCAACCAAGCACCTGAATTAATACACAGAGAACTCACGTTCGGAAAAACCATGAACACCTTCCTTAGGGTCAATTTTGATTCTTTGACAAGTACTGCCTCGTGTCCTGAATCCAATGTCAGATTTTTTACTGTTTTTGTGATCGGGAATTCTCCCGAAAGTAATGATCCAATATAAAAAGAGTCCAGCCAAAGTGTTTTCAAATTCTCAAAACTTTTGGGAGCGAATGCAGCAACATCTGTGAGTGATGAGTGATGACCACCCCCACCCCCCTTAAGGCTAAGATGATAGTGAGATAACATGGGAGCTTCAACATGAATTGCAGTGTAACAGAAACATTCAATTCTGAGTGTGATGAGGTTTGGTGTTATCAGAGTCAAAGACAGTTGCTTATGATATACAGACCAATGACAGGTTTGGAGGTTGAGATGGTGGATCTTAGGATCTTGAAGTCCTCTAACTCCTACCAACTTAAAAACTTGAAGATTAGGGAAACACTTATTCAACTGGTGTAGGTGATGGTCTTGTAATATTGTGCTTTCAAGTGTCAAACTAGTTAGCATTGGCATTGGATTCAAGTTGCGCACAGACAGGAATACAGACCTTAGATTTAACTCAGCAAGATTATGACCTGCAACAAACAAAGCAGAACGAAAAAAAGTTAACAAAATCACTAAAAAAAAACCAAAGAGGAGACTAATCAAGTGGCCATAATTGTACATTCAACTCAACAAAATCACTAGAAAATATTAAACTTACAATACTTAGAAATCAGAGGCAAAGTATTCAATCCTCTTAATCTACGGAAAGGAAGACCAGATAACGAAAGAGATTTCAAGGTCTGGGAAACCATAGGCAGCCACTCCTTTGCAAAATCCTTGTCAGCGGGATCAACATCAACCGCCACCTGAAGGCAGATACACACCGATTCAACAACTCTCAGTTTAGAAATAAGATCCTGAAAAACCTTCTTGAAACAACTCGAAGAAACAGAGCTTGAATTGCTGCACCGTGAGCATAGTAGGTTAATTGATCGAAGGTCTGGAAAAACATTATTGAAAGCCTTGGAAGCGACTCGGCAGCAAGCAACGTCGCCTGAGTTGTCGAGTCGGCTCAGGATTTCGAGTAGCAGAGACTCAGGAAGTTTGTCCATGGAAACAGTTACTTCTTCTGATCCAGAAGAGAGCTAGGGTTTTGAAAAATTCAGGAAGAATATGAAGATGCCATGCATTAGGGTTACGTGGTAATTTATATCTCTGTGGCCCTCGACCCAATAGGCAGTGATGTACAAATCGGTTATTTTGAGAAACCAGTTTCGGTTTTTTAACCGAACCGGTTTTTTTGGATCAATTGAAAACCGGTTTTTTGTTTAACCGTAACCGGTTTTTTTGGATCAATTGAAAACCGGTTTTTTGTTTAACCGGTTTATAAAAACATAACAATGCAAATTGTAAAAAGTCAAAACATAATATCATTAAGTCTACGAACAAACGGAAACATAACATAAGGAAATAAGAACGGTACGAACGCTAAAGCGTAACAACGAAAATACATAAACTTCATACATAAACTTCAAATATTAATCCGCACGAAGGTCCACACTAGTATATATATTTTTTTTAGTGGGACGAGAATAGTAATATATCTTGAACCGCGTCTAATCTTCTTCGGCCGAACCCGAACTCGAACTATTGCGGAGTAATTCATCTAGTTCGGCTTCTTCTTCGGTCATTGGGGTTGTCATTTCGTTTCGAACCTCGTCTTCGTACACTTCGGCTTCGTAATCTAATTCACCCTCGAGTGAGCGTATGTGTTGACATCTCTCCGCCGCATCCAAGTAGTCTTTCAAGCAAATCGACATCTCAACCGCCTTTGGTGTTAGTCGAGTCCTCCGTATCGAAATCACCCTACCACTTATAGAAAAAGCACTTTCCGAAGCTACCGTGGAAGCTTGGACCGTTAGTAAATCTCGGGCCATTGTGGCTAAGATCGAAAATTGTTCTTCCTTACTTTTCCACCAACTCAACAAATCAAAATTTTTAAAGTCTTGTGAAGTCATTGTTCGTAGAAAGTTCGACCCACCATATCGACCGAGTTCGCTACTACTAGTGTTACCACGTTGCATTTGACTCGATTCATCATACAAATAGTTGTAAACATACAAATCGTCATCTTCCATAGTTGATGAACCTTCGCCGAAAGCGGCATTTCTCATTGACTCGTGAATGTGTGACGAGATATGCCCATATTTTGTTACATAAACATCAAACATTTTTGAAAGTTGTTCATTAAAACGAGTTTTTGCGGCTTCGCCAAAGTTTGGTTCTTCTACGGTGTTTAAATTCAACTCGTTTGTAATTTTTTCAATCAAAGAACCGGCTCCAAAAATATTAAAGCAAGGGTTTAAAGCGGCGGCACAAGTGAAAACCGCGGGTAGTTCTTTAAAATATTTTCTTAGTTTTTCCTTCATCGTATCTACCATATCACAATATGGTCTACCTCTCCCCGACAACTCGTTTAATTTTCTACACATTTTAAACAAATTGTGAAGTACCAATGAACTAGTTGGATAGTAAACCCCCGATAAAGTCTTTGTTGATGTTTTGAAAACTTGAAGCACTTGTGTAACCGTTTCAATAAGCCCCCAATTCGATTGGTGGTAAGACGAAACCTTTCCACGACTCGACAAAATGTTATGAAATTCTATTAAACTTTCTTTTTGCAAAATAGCTTTTTCAAACATGGTGCAAGTCGAGTTCCATCGATGAGCGACGTCCCAATTGGGTCCGTAGCATACTCGACCCGCTTCCTTACACATTTTAATAAATTTTGAATGCCTTTGCGTATGACTATATATATGACGTAACATTTGTTTGAAAGATTCTTTTTGTCGTTCAATAACCTTTAAACCGTCTTGAACGGCCAAATTTATGATGTGTGCCACACATCGACTATGGAAAAAAATACCCTCACAAATCGGAGTGTACTTTAACCTTAAATGCGTGACCGAAAGCGTGTTGTTTGAGGCGTTATCAAAAGCTATCGAAAAAATCTTTGTTTCCAATTTGTATGTTTTAATACATTTGTCGATAGCTTTATATATAGCTTCACCGGTGTGAGGGTAATCAAAAAGTTTAAACAAAATGGTGCGTTTCATCATTTGCCACGTCGCCGGTTCAATCCAATGGGCGGTGACATAAATATACGAGTCGGGTGAACCGTGCGGTGCGGACCAAACGTCGCTAGTCAAGTTAACACCGGTTTCTAATTTTTCAAAATAACAAATTAATTCAAGTTTAGTTTTTTTCCACATTTTTAAACAATCCCTCCTAAGAGTAGCGCGACTTACATGAGTGTATCGCGGTTGGAGAGTTCTTTAAACCATTTTGGTGTAGCGTTGGTTGTCGAAATGGTTGAACGGCAAACTTTCTTGGATTACAAACTTCGCCATTTCCTCCATTGCCATATCGAAATTGTAGGCGAACAAAGTAGCGTCGCTTGCCATGGAAGCTTGACCACTAGCGGTTTGTTGTTTCAACGCCCTACAAAACGGTTTTTCGATGTGTTGTTTCAAGGTGGTGTTTGCCCCAACGGCGTAAAAACTATTACAATGATGACAACGTGCTTTTTTCGGTCCGCTCGCCATCTCGCACAAATCGAAATGTGCCCAAACTTCCGGGTTGCGCTTCGTTGCAAGAACACGAACAACCGTGTCGGTTGTAGACTCGCCAACATTGACCGAATCATGAGCACTAGAGCTTGCCATGTTTTTTTTCACAATTATCGAATAAGAAAAGTGAGCGTTTTTATGAGATTTAGGAGATTAGAGAATGGTGTGATTGAACCAAAACACCCAACACCCTTTTATAGTAATTGGAGATGAATTTTTGACAAAAAAAAACAAAAAAAACGGCCACTTTCTAGTCCCAACGGTCATATGACCGTTTTCTGCACATCAGCGACATAAACCGGTTTTAACCGGTTTTTATAACCGGTTTTTATTGATCCGTTTTCGGTTAACCGGTTTTAACCGGTTTTTAACCAGTTTTTATAACCGGTTTTTACATATAACCAGTTTTAAAACCGGTTTTTTATATAACCGGTTTTAAAACCGATATCCAACTAACAACCAATAACCGTTTTATAACCGGTCCAACCGGTTAGTAACCGAACCGGTTACAAAAAAACCGGTTTTTCCAACAACCGGTTTCGGTTTATTTTTCGGTTTCAGTTGCGTAATCAGTTTTTTTGTACACCTCTACCAATAGGCTCCAACCCAATCGACAGCAAGCCAATTTTAAAATATAGTGTTATAAACCAATTTCAACTATACGTTTCGAGTTATTCCAATGGGTTTAGATTAAATCCTTAAACCGTCCAAACCGGTCATAGGTTCGGTTTCACGGTCTGTTTTGCTTATTAACCTTCGGTCGGTCGGTAGGTTTTCAAAGTTTCACACACAGTTTGATTTTTTGTTTCAAAATTTTCAACTTGTATAAGACTGGACCAGACCGAAAGGTATAAATACATCTTAATTTTTTTATATATTTTATATGGGTGGAGATACAATAGGAAGTTTATTTTGCTAGAAAGGCTAGGAAGTAATCTTGACCATCAATTTGATTAATCAATGGCTGAGATTAAATGGGTGAAATTGAACAAAAAAAAAAAAAAAAAAGAAAGAGGCGCGTGAGTTAGTTTGAGGGTATTCTAGTCCATTGAAGTCAATAGTTTCTCTCTCCTCCAATTCCCAGTCGTTTTTATAACGTTAATAACTTTTTCATACGACAATATTTTTTTTATAAAAATTACACCATAAAAACGAGCGTTTTTTTATCTTTAAAACGAGCACACTATTGCTATACTTTTGAAAAAAAAATCGAAAACCCCGATGCGTAAAACGAAATGGATAGAACAACCCACTATAACCCAGGTTCTAAAACGCAATCGGGTTTCATATGGCCGTGATTATGTTTTAACATGGCCATGCCTCTATTCTAACATGATCATGTTTATGTTTTAACATGACCATGTTATCTGCACTCAAATTCTGAAGAAAACGTACCTAAAACGCAATGGGTTTCACATAGTCATGTTTCTCTTTTAACATGGCCATGCCTTTGTTTTAACATGGCCATGTTTTTGTTTTAACAAGGTCATGCCTTTGTTTAACAAGGTCATGCCTTTGTTTTAACATGGTAATGCCCCTGTTCCAATATCCAGGTTCTAAAACGCAATGGGTTTTAATATTGTCATGTTTATGTTTTAACATGGTCATGCTTATGTTTTAACATGGCCATGTCTTTGCTCCAACATGATCATGCTTCCCTTTTAACATGATCATGTTCTTTGATGTTCTTTTACACTGCAGTTCTAAAACGCAATGAAACCCAAAATCAAGATTTTGCACTACAGATTCTAAAAAGTAATGAACTTTTAAAATGGTCATGTTCATGTTTTAACGTGGTCATGCTTTTGTTCCAACATGACCATGCTTCTATTTTGGCATGATCATGTTCTTTGCACCCCAGGTTGTAAAACGCAATGAAACCAAAAATCAATATTTTACACTGTAGGCTCTAAAAAGAAATGGAGTTTTAACATGGCCATGCTTATGTTTTAACATGACCATGCTTTTGTTCCAACATGACCATGCTTCTATTTTAGCATGATAATGTTCTTTGCTTGTAAAACGCAATGAAACCAAAAATCAATATTTTGCACTGTAGGTTCTAAAAAGAATGGAGTTTTAACATGACCATGTTTATGTTTTAACATGGTCATGCTTTTGTTCCAACATGACCATGCTTCTATTTTAGCATGATCATGTTCTTTGGTTGTAAAACGCAATGAAACCAAAAATCAATATTTTGCACTGTAGGTTCTAAAAAGCAATGAAGTTTTAACATGGCCATGTTTATGTTTTAACATGGTCATTATTTTGTTCCAACATGACCATGCTTCTGTTTTGGCATGATCATGTTCTTTGCATCTCAGGTTGTAAAACGCAATGAAAACCAAAATCAATATTTTGCACTGTAAGTTCTAAAAAGCAATGGAGTTTTAACATGGCCATGTTTATGTTTTAACATGGTCATGCTTTTGTTCCAACATGAACATGCTTCTATTTTAGCATGATCATGTTCTTTGCTTGTAAAACGCAATAAAACTAAAAATCAATATTTTGCACTGCAGGTTCTAAAAAGCAATGAAGTTTTAACATGGCCATGTTTATGTTTTAACATGGTCATGCTTTTGTTCCAACATGACCATGTTTCTATTTTAGCGTGATCATGTTTTTTACACTCCAGGTTGTAAGACGCAATAAAACCAAAATCAATATTTTGCACTGCAGGTTCTAAAAAGCAGTGTAGTTTTAACATGGGTATGCCTTAATTCCAACATGATCATGCCTCTGTCTAAGCATGATCATGTTCTTTGCACTGCAGGTTCTAAAACGCAATGAGTTTTAACGTGGTCATACCTTTGTTCCAACATGATCATGCTTTTATTTTAGCATGGTCATGTCTCTGTTTTAACATCCAGAAGAACAAAATGAAAAGAACTCTAACTAAAACATAATGATGTGAAAAACGCAATTGAGGTTTGATAACTAAAACGCAATGAAAATAAAATATAACATAACTTACAAAAGAACTCTGATTAACTACGGTGGACGGAAAAAGAACCCTGATACACCGTGGGGAAACTGGTGGTGGTGGAGCGGTGGATGGTGGAATGATGGTGTCAGATCTGAAAAACCCAACAGGTGGTTGAAGATGGTGGTTTCAGATCTAGTTTCCGGCAAGATGGTGGCGATCGTAGGTCATAGTGGTGGTGGTGGTGGTGGAGGTGGTGGTGTTGGTTGTGATGTGGTAGTTTATAGTTTTGAAAATGGTGGATTTGAGTATATGGGTAAGAGAAATGAATTGCAGATGCTGGGTTTTTTTTGAAGATGGTGAGTTTTGACCAAAATGCCCCTCCTTATGTTTTTCATCTTTGCCACATGTCATCCTCTTATTGCTTCATATCCTTCCTAGCGAAATTAATCTTCATATTTGATCTTTTCCCTATTTTATATTACATATATTTGATTATTTATATTTTAAACAAACATGTTTCGAAATGAGGATCTATGTTGTGTGTAAAGACCAAATTATGTTTTTATTCTTTTTAACTTATAAGAAGAAGAGAACATGGTTTTAGTCATTTCCAAATTCAAACTATAAATATTTTTAGTAGTATTTTTTATTCTTTTTAACTTATAAGAAGAAGAGAACATGGTTTTAGTCATTTCCAAATTCAAACTATAAATATTTTTACTCAGTTTATGTTGTATTAGGTTCTATTGGGTTTTGCATTAGTTTGTAGTAACAGTCATCTTATTGACTCGACTACTCAAATGGTTTCACTTAAAAGGGCTAATTGTGTTCCTCAAATTTGTTTACCTATTTATTTCGTTCTCCTGGGATATGGAGATTGTGTTTGTATAGTGTTTTCCATATTATAGGAAGCTAGCAAATGCTTATGACTCGTCATATTCTTCGTGTCACTGTTCTAGGCTTGTAAATGATGATTTGGTATATTAACCAATCAAATCATGTAAATAAACCCGAACCAAACCATTAGTAACGGTTCGGTTTAAGTTTTCATTTATCAAAAACCATTACTTACAATTTGGCTCATGATTTGATCTAAAAACCGTTAACACTGGACCGTGAACAACCCTATTTGGCACATAACACGAAGCAATCGGGACAAAAACCGATTAGTGCATGTACCTTTTTGTCTTTCAGCTATCAACGCCACCTCATGATGCATCATTAACCGTTCTCAACTTTTAACGTCATTTTCATGAAATTAGTAAAATAACGTTAAAATTAGTGCGCTTTCACTTTTGCCCCCCGATTGCCCACACATGTATACATTATATGCGCATACCGCAAGCGGGGCGCTCATAAAATAAACATTAATGGTAAATATCATTAACTTTCTTATTCTTTTTTTGTCTAAATTAACATGTTAACCAAGGGAGGTTTTAAAACCCATGTTAACTTAACATGGGGAGGAAGTGGTTTAAAAAACATGTTAACTTGCCAAATTATCTTTAACACCAATGAAGTTAGAATACACTCAAGGGCTTATCTACAAAATCCAATCCAATGAAGTTGCCAAAGAAATCACCTGAAGCTTGAACTCTAAAATCTCAAACTGTAAGAAAATGGAATGGAGATATAAAGGTGCAACTCAATTGTGAAAATCTGATCTGTACGTGTCTAGATAGTAGATATTAAAAACGAATTTACATTTAAAAAAAAATTGACCTCACCGCACTGTCGTGTCTTCGGGCGAGTGTTCAGGGTTTTGGCCCTAGGTGAGGGTTTTCCCCGGTTCGGAAGGCGAGTGTATCCCGATGTGGTGAATTTCGCCAGTATCCCATTTGTAGTATTCATTGGCCGTTCAAAAAAAAAAACATTTAAAAAAAATTGGGGGTCTAAAACCTAAATCTCTTGTGAAAGCAATTGTGCCTCGTGAGCCTTTTATAACCAAGGCATCAAACAACACAATTAAGAAACTTTAGGTTTCATTTGGGTGAATTCGATTAGACAACGGGTCAATTTAGGTCCATTCAACATTCAAAACAGGCCACTCTTATAAAATTGTTAACTTAAAGCAGGTCTAGTGGGTTAGCAACACCATTGACCATGGTTTGTATCCACCACCTCCCCGTCGTCACCAACGCCGCCACCGTTATCACCGCCACCCATCACCATCCACACCAGATAAGACAAAAACTTAGTTTTTTTTTTTCGTTGACTCAAATTATTTTTCGTTGACCAAGGTTTTTTGTTTACCAAATTGTTAGGCAACTTTATGAGATATTTTTTAATAAACCAAATCTTATCCTTATCCCTTCTTCTGACACACACAAGGTGGGTAAAACAACTTTCATTCACACCATACTTTTCATCATATTTTCAAACCACCATCATTCTTACCAACTGTCACAGTAACCCCTTTTTTTTTAATTCAAGAATTTTCAAAACAAGCAATCCCTTTTAAAAATAAAAAACACAGAAACATCAAGAATACAAAGAAGATATGAAGAACAAGATGAGTTTTCCGGCCAACGGAAAAATTTCCGAACAATGATTTTGCACTAAAGTTCAAAGAAAAACATTTTCTTATCATGTAAAAATGAAAACTAAAAAGGTTTTTGTGAGAACTAAAAACAAAATACCAAGATTTTCGAAGTTATAAACTGGTTTTTCCAGAAATTATGAACTTCAAACACTCAAAAAACACTCGGTTTTAACAAGGAAGAGAGCCACGGCTCTAATACCACTTGTAGGTCCAACTAGCGGAGGATCTAGTCGTCTAATCCTTGTATACGAACAGGCCCGGTTGTGCGGAATCCAACCGGGAAAACAAACCGAGATTGAGACACGAAAACACAAAGGTTCAACGTTTAAAGCTCAAATATATTAACATCAGAAAGTTTAGTTGCAAGAGTACAAACACGAAACTCTCACAAAACTCTCTGATAATCTCCCAGCTATCTTGTGTTCTTGTGCTGTGTATTATGTCTCACATGTGTCTTTCTGTCTTCAGTGCTGCTTATATAGAGGAAACAGTCGACGAAACTCCTTCAGCCGGCGAAAGTCCTCGACGAGACACCAATGTGACGAAACAAAGTGTGTTTCATCACACTCCCAAGTCGAAAAAACTTTGTAGGTCCCGATTCTCGGAGGATCGATAACGAAACCAAATCACTTGTTTATCACAAACACGGTCACGAGTGCGGAATCCTCGTGACTATGCCAAACCAAACATAGATAGTAACAACACAAAGTTAACCAATGAATCACACTCAATTGATTAAAAGGATGAGAACAATGATCAAACAAATACACACAGAGTTTGACAGTAGACTTTCAGGGTATGCTCTCATGGTTTCAAAGTGAAACTATGTGGTGTTTATATAGCACCCAGGCCCAATAGTCGACGAAACCTGAAGTGGGCCTGACGAAACCTCCAGGACGACGAAACTCTAGGAGTTTCGTCACCCATCACGACGAAACACGAAGATTTGACCATATGGGGGGTTTCGTCATGTAGTGCTCGACGAAACCTGGAAGTTCGTCGAGGGCTGCAATTTGCTGATGTGCTGCAAACTGTTTTGACAGTTTGCAGCAAACAATACAAACACACAAACATAACATAACATGCAACATGCATGTTTCATTTAACCATACATAACAAACGAGACAAACTAGTCGGACACAAGTAGGATAGGTGGATATCCAACTTGGTCGACGGCGAATTACAGACTCGATAAAATAAAGACTGTACAAAATACATCGCTAATAAAGACAAGTGACAGACACCAAAATAATGCATCAACAAACTCCCCCTTGTCTGTTACTGTCTTCGGTCTTCAATCTTCCGTCTTTAGTGTTTCATCGTCCAGGTGCTTCCAGCATGAATTCCTCGATAAAATCAATAACAAGCGACGCGTTGAAATCGAAGTGCTTGATGAGCGTCCTTGTCTTCGTAAAATATATCATGCCGAAATAGCTTGCTGATGTCATTCGCGGACATATTAACGATCCACATCGGATCCAACATCCGAAAATTCTCACGATCACCATTAAACACAATCACTGCCTCATGCGTATCCGGATCGTAGCACCATAGCCTCATATCTTCAAGAAAGTTCTGCTTCATTGGCATTAACGGGATCTTGTCCATGACTTTCGCGGGTTGATAGACAAGCTTGTATCGCGCCGTATTTGTCGCTGGATCCAATGTGAACTTGATCTGTTGATAGATGGGAAACTGCGGCTTGAACAACTCGTTTTTCCATCCTGTCCTTTTGTTAAACTTTATTTTGCGCTCGAACAATGTAGCTCCTTTGAAGTTTGAACGATTAACAAGCTCAAGCTTCGTCAAAGCTGCAACGTCGTAGAATGGTAAGGACAATATGCTTAGCAACGATCTGAAGTATTTGTAACAACTCTCACCCAAAAGTCCTATTTCTTATTTTATTTTGTCCAATAGGAAACCCTAATTGATACCCCGAGTAATACTGCATGACCCCTAAAAAATTTCAGAACAATCGGAACTAGGATCAGGGCCCCTAAAACTCTGGGGGGGGGGGGGGGGGTATTTCCTAGTTGATATTATCTAAAGAGGTTTCGATAGAATTCGAATTTTAAAGAACCATCGACTCAGCTAAGCTACCCATACACGAGGCTACCCTATGCTAGAGGGGGTGCCCTCGCGCCACGCGATAGGCCCTCACGCCACGCGATAGGCCCTCACGCCACGCGAGGGAGCCCTTTTTCCAGTATAAATAGAGGAGTTTGGCACTTAGATTTTGGCGTTTGTTCGACGTAAAAACTCGCTTTCTACGTTGAGATATCTTCTGTTTACTCCAAAAACACACACACACACAACACGAAACGCTGCCGCGACAACATGGTAATAACTCGATCACTGATACGATTTAATGTCCGATCGATGGAGACCAGTCCGATGGATGTTTAAGTGATGCCCTTAATTGAGGCTATACTTTGTCATTCGTCGTGAGGGTTTCAATCTCGTGAGTTGTCGTAAAAGTTGTATTAAGTTATTGACCTAGTTTTCGTGTGCATTGTTATTGTATTAGGTTAACCAGGCTATAATCAGTAGGCTAAATGCTGCCCGTTTAAATCTGCAATGTGAGTCATTCTCTTTTTACCAAGATTTGCTTTCAAAATCATGTTTGTTTTCAAAGTTATAATTACAGGGATTAAGCTTTTGTAATCTTCAATTACTGCCGGTATGTGGGGTTTTGTATACATTACTTGATACCCGTCACCATTGGACAACGGGTTAGCCAATGGGTGATCTGACCATAGTCACAGATACAGTCGAGTGACAAATACCGATTTGGGGTAATTGGTTGATAGAAACAATGTGATCTGCTATGATCCAGGAAAAATTGCCGTGTAGCACTACACGCTTGAAGAAGTGGCTCGATTAAATAAAGAAACATGTTTTTGTAAAATAGGGGTTTCCCAGTGAAATTCCCTTATTGTAAATTAAGGGGTTTATCTCTAATTATGAAATAAAATAATCGGGCATTTTAAAGTTTTAAACGATCCTGTTAATAATTCCGCAGCCAAATTAAATAAATACCACGGGATTTCTGTCCCGCGGCTCCTGGACCGGGTCAAACCGGGCCGGGGGTCGTCACAGAAAAAGGTGGTATCAGAGCCACTGATTAAAGCCAATTAAGTATTTAGAAATACTTAATTTTACTGATTGCCATTCTGTGATTTTGTGAAAATTTAAATTACAAAATTTTAACTTAGCATTTTGTGTGCATTTTTGCATATATGCTAAAACAGCATGAATGAGTTATCTGAAGCTCTTCAGAATATCACTATCCATTCTGCTGAAATGGAAGTTTCCGAGGGCTTTTCCGGTTATTGGGCCGACATTGATGAACCTATAGAATTCCAAGCTCAACCTCCAGAGAAACCGAAGCCGAAGAAAAGAAGAAGATTCGGGGGTTGGAGGCGTGTGCGCAGGAAGAAACCAGCAACTCAGAAAGTTGTCAAGAAGACTGAGAATCCCATGGATAAAGGAAAAGGAATAGAGATCGGGGAAAGCTCCAGGCGAGCCGAGGAAATTCCATTGTGGGAGGAATTGGATCGCAAACTGGCAGACTGTGATATCTTTAAGCCTGTCAATGAAAACCTCTTCACTTATCCTGCTGAAACCCAACTTCCGGTGAATTTGGAACCGGCTATCCCAGATCCCCTTGTCAATACCCGACCTCTAGGAGAGATGGAAGAATGGTGAACCAATGATTGGCAATTCCAAAATCTCTTAAATAACCCTTATACCTTTTTTCCTCAGTTCAACCCAGAGCCGGTACCAAATCCACCGATGAGCAATGAGAACTTGGCTGAACTCCGCCCTTTTGGCGAGGAGCTGGTGGATGCAGGGAATTGGATCCGGGAGGTGGGAGAACAGATCTCCTGGAAGTACGACGAGAGGGAACGTCGCTTCTGAGATGCCAGCAATTGGGGATGGTGTGGTTGTGATTGTATAATAACAAAATAATAATAGTAGTAGTAAAAATATAATCCTGTAAATTAACCTAAAAATAAAACTTTTGTAAGATAACGGGTGTGTACGGAAGCATACTATAATATATAAAAACGGAAGTCGAAAAATCGACAATTTTGGCTATACGTGTGATGTGGTTTTTGTGCGATTGTTTTACATTTAGTTGTGATTTATTCTATCCTAATAACTTATATATATTAATTACCAGATGGAACACGCTGATAATGAACCAGTTAACGAGATTAACCAATCTGAGCAAAACAATGAGGATCATTTTCTCAATAGGCAAGATATCGAGAATATCGTTGCTCAAGGAATAGCCAATGCTATTCCAGCAATCCTTGCTGCTGCCCAAAATCCAGTTGAACCTCAACAAATTATTCCTAGCAAACGTACTCATGAAGACAACTTCAGTAATAGCGTAAATGGAGGCGATAACATTAATAATAATGATAATGATGTACTGCAAGCCCTAATTCTCAAAAGAATGAAAGCTGCAATGCCTGGTTGCACTTACAAGGAGTTCCTTGCCTGTAAACCGGCTGAATTGCAGGCAATGAAGGGGCGACTGCGGCGCTGCGTTGGTTAGAGAAAACCGAGGCAGTAATCAAAATAAGTAAATGTGCCGAGGAGGATAAAGTCATGTATGATTCTCACCTTTTCAAGGAAGAAGTATTAGAATGGTGGAATACGGTATTACAAGCTAAGAGAAGTGACATGGCCTATGCCACGAGTTGGGAGGAGTTTAAGCGTCTGGTGGAAAGAAAATTCTGCCCTGAATATGAAAAAGAGCAGATGGCGAATAAGTTTCTGAGCCACCGGATGGTGGATGTTGACTGTCGAGGGTATACTTTGAAATTTTTCGAATATGCTCGAATTGTGCCTACTCTGGCTTCGCCAGAGCCGGTACTTATTTCTCGCTACATTTGGGGTTTAATTAGCGAGATCCGTGACATTGTCAAAGCTGCGAGACCCCGCACGATCGATGATGCGGTGGAACTAGCCAACACTTTGACGGACGGACTAGTGCGTACACGAGAAGAAAACAGGAAGAAGGAATTGGCTCAGAAAATTACTCAAGGATTTCGTGTGGGTAATAATAGCAATTTCAAGAAAAGAGGAATTGGTCAATCTTCCACTCCGCCGTTCTGCAGGAGCTGTAAAAAGAAACATTTTGGAAAGTGTAATGAAACCTGCAACTTCTGCAAAGATGTAGGACATCGTGAAGAAATTGCAGAAAGAAAACAAAGGTCTGCTATAACTGTGGAGAAGCTGGGCATTTCAGACCAGAATGCCCTAAATTGGTCAAACCAGCAGATAACAAGGCTAAACCTGCTGAAGGAACTACCAAGAAAAATGCAAGAGCCTTCCAGTTGACCACCCAGGAAGCAGAGCTAATCCCATCTGTGATAGTTGGTACGTTCTTAGTTCACAACGTTTATGCGAAAGTATTATTTAACTCTGGTGCAAACCAAAGTTTTATAAATACTTCATTCTGCCAAGGTCTTAAGCTACCCTTAACGAAACTTAGGCAAGTTTTTACAGTAGAAACGACAGATGAGAATTCTGTTAACATAGGTACGGTTTCGCAAAAAGCAAATATAGAACTTTTAGGTCATAAATTTTCTGCAAACCTATTACCCATGAATTTAGCTGGATTCGATGTTGTGTTAGGAATGGATTGGTTAGTAGCCAACCATGCTCGAATCCTTTGTGATAAGAACTCCATAGAAATTCGTGCACCCACAGGAGAAGTAATTATGATTACAGGAAATAAGCCGCGTAAACCCATGAAGTTCATTTCAGTAATGAATGTAGCTAGTTATGAACGAAAGCAAGGAATAGTGTATATGATTTCGGTAATCATTAGCACTAAGGGTAAGGAACTTAAGGAAATTCCTGTAGTCTCAGAATACCCAGATGTATTCCCAGAAGAGTTACCAGGATTACCACCAGATAGGGAGGTAGAGTTTAGAATTCATTTGATTTCTGGAACTACACCAGTAGCTAAAGCACCTTACCGGTTAGCACCCACTGAAATGTTAGAACTGAAAAAGCAATTAGATGAATTGCTCAGTAAAGGATTCATACAACCTAGTTCATCCCCTTGGGGAGCACCGTGTTGTTCGTAAAGAAAAAGGATGGTTCGATGCGAATGTGCATCGATTATAGAGAAATGAATAAGGTTACAATTAAGAATCGATACCCATTACCTAGGATTGATGATCTTTTTGATCAGCTTCAAGGAGCTAGATATTTTTATAAGATCGACTTGCGCTCCGGATATCATCAATTGAAGGTACAAGAAAAAGACATACCTAAAACTGCTTTCAGAACTAGGTATGGTCACTACGAGTTTACAGTCATGCCTTTTGGACTAACAAATGCTCCAGCAGCATTTATAGACATGATGAATAGGATCTGTAAATCGTACTTGGATAAATTTGTAATTGTCTTCATCGACGATATACTTATTTATTCCAAAAGTCAGGACGAACATTGTCAGCACCTGCATGTACTCTTAACTTTGTTAAAAAGGAAAAACTTTACGCCAAATTCTCGAAGTGCGAATTTTGGCTACAGGAGGTGCAATTTTTAGGTCACATGGTGAATCACGAAGGTATTCACGTCGATCCCTCCAAGATAGAAGCGATTACAAAATGGAAGGTCCCGCAATCAGCTACAGAGGTTAGAAGTTTTCTAGGATTAGCTGGGTACTATAGGCGTTTTATTAAGGATTTTTCTAAAATAGCTGTACCATTAACTAAGCTAACCTGTAAATTAGTTAAGTTTGAATGGGGACCTAGACAGGAAGAAGCCTTTAGGATTTTAAAACAAAGGTTAACAAACACTCCAATCCTTGCCTTACAAGAAGGAACAGAAGATTTTGAAGTATACTGTGATGTTTCTAAGCTAGGATTATGATGTGTACTAATGCAACGCAAAAAGGTAATTGCGTATGCCTCAAGGCAATTGAAAAAACACGAAGAAAACTATACGACCCATGACTTAGAATTAGGAGCAATAATTTTTGCCCTTAAGATTTGGAGACATTATTTGTATGGAAGTAAGTTTACTATCTATACGGATCACAAGAGCTTAAGGTACATATTTGGGCAAAAAGAATTAAACATGAGACAAAGAAGATGGATGGAGATTCTAAGTGACTACGACTGTGATATTCAATATCACGAAGGAAAAGCAAATGTAGTAGCAGATGCCTTAAGTCGTAAGTATCATGAGAAACAACGACGAGTTCGTGCTCTTAGATTAAGTTTACAATTAGACTTAATGGAATAACTGAAGAATGTTCAGGAAACAACAATCAAGGATGATGCTGAAGGAATGAAGGGACGAATAAAAGAATTAGAACAAGAAGCTGATGGAATTTGGAGATTCCACAAAAGAAGAATTTGGGTACCTAAGCAAGGAGAATTAAGAAATAAGATTTTAGAGGAAGCCCATAAATCTAGGTATACCATGCATCCTGGTAATAATAAGATGTACCAAGATTTAAGGAATAATTTCTGGTGGATAGGAATGAAAAAGGACATAGCTAGATAAGTTTCTAAGTGTCTTACTTGTTCACAAGTTAAGGCCGAACACCAGAAACCTTCAGGGTTACTTCAACAATTAGAAATGCCTGTTTGGAAGTGGGAGCTAATAACCATGGATTTTGTTACTAAATTGCCCAAAACCAGAAAAGGTAATGATGCGATTTGGGTAATTATGGATCGATTAACCAAATCAGCTTATTTTCTACCCATGAAAGAAACCTTTAGCATGGAAAGGTTAGCAAAGTTGTACGTCGACGAGGTAGTATCCTTACATGGAGTTCCACTCTCCATTGTATCGGATAGAGATAGTCGCTTCACTTCACATTTTTGGACGAGTTTCCAAGAAGCCATGGGGACGCGATTAAACTTAAGTACAGCTTACCATCCACAAACAGATGGACAAAGTGAAAGGACGATCCAAACCCTGGAAGACATGCTCAGGGAATGTGTAATAGATTTTGGTGGAAACTGGGATGATCACCTACCCTTAATTGAATTCTCCTATAACAATAGTTATCATGCAAGCATTGAAGCTGCCCCATTTGAAGCACTGTATGGACGAAAGTGTAGAACTCTCGTTTGTTGGGCAGAAATAGGAGAAATCCAATTATCAGGTCCCGATATTGTACAGGAAACCACCGACAAGATTACTCAAATCAAGGAAAGACTGAAAACGGCTCGAGATCACCAGAAGAGTTATGCCGATAATCGACGCAAGCCACTAGAATTTCAAGTCGGAGATAAGGTACTCTTGAAAGTTTCTCCTTGGAAAGTAGTTCGGTTCGGGAAGAAGGGAAAGCTAAGTCCAAGGTACGTAGGACCATTCCCAATAATCCAGCGAATAGGACCAGTTGCCTATCGTTTACAACTACCAGAAGAGCTAGCCGAGGTACATGACGTATTACATATATCCAACCTCAAGAAATGTCTATCTGACGAATCCCTGGTAGTACCTCTTCAAGATGTAGGGGTAAATGAGAAATTAAAATTTGTTGAAAAGCCACTACAGATAGAAGACAGAAAGGTCAAGTTTCTCAAGCATAAATGACTAGTACTGGTCAAAGTCAAGTGGGATTCAAAGAGAGGACCTAAATACACTTGGGAACTGGAATCATAGATGAAGCAAAAGTATCCCTACTTGTTCCGGTAAATCTCGAGGACGAGATTTTAATTAAGGTGGGGAGGATGTAACAACTCTCACCCAAAAGTTCTATTTCTTATTTTATTTTGTCCAATAGGAAACCCTAATTGATACCCCGAGTAATACTGCATGACCCCTAAAAAATTTCAGAACAATCGAAACTAGGATCAGGGCACCTAAAACTCAGGGGGGGGGGGGGTATTTCCTAGTTGATATTATCTAAACAGTTTTCGATAGAATTCGAATTTTAACGAACCGTCGACTCAGCTAAGCTACCCATACATGAGGCTACCCTATGCTAGAGGGGGTGCCCTCGCGCCACGCGAGGGAGCCCTTTTTCCAGTATAAATAGAGGAGTTTGGCACTTAGATTTTGGCGTTGGTTTGACATAAAAACTCGCTTTCTACGTTGAGATATCTTCTGTTTACTCCAAAAACACACACACAGCACGAAACGCTGCCGCGACAACAGGGTAATAACTCGATCACTGATACGATTTAATGTCCGATCGATGGAGACCAGTCCGATGGATGTTTAAGTGCTGCCCTTAATTAAGGCTATACTTTGTCATTCGTCGTGAGGGTTTCGATCTCGTGAGTTGTCGTAAAAGTTGTATTAAGTTACTGACCTAGTTTTCGTGTGCATTGTTATTGTATTAGGTTAACCAGGCTATAACCAGTAGGATAAACGCTGCCCGTTTAAATCTACAATGTGAGTCATTCTCTTTTTACCAAGATTTTCTTTCAAAATCATGTTTGTTTTCAAAGTTATAATTACAGGGATTAAGTCTTTGTAATCTTCAATTACTGCCGGTATGTGGGGTTTTGTATACATTACTTGATACCCGTCACCATTGGACAACGGGTTAGCCAATGGGTGATCTGACCATAGTCACAGATACAGTCGAGTGACAAATACCGATTTGGGGTAATTGGTTGACAGAAACAATGTGATCTGCTATGATCTAGGAAAAAGTGCCGTGTACACTACACGCTTGAAGAAGTGGGTCGATTAAATAAAGAAACATGTTTTTGTATAATAGGGGTTTCCCAGTGAAATTCCCTTATTGTAAATTACGGGGTTTATCCCTAATTATGAAATAAAATAATCGGGCATTTTAAAGTTTTAAACGATCCTGTTAATAATTCCGCTGCCAAATAAAATAAATACCACAGGATTTCTGTCCTGTGGCTCCTAGACCGGGTCAAACCGGGCCGGGGTCGTGACAGTATTGAATTCCGAATTCACGCTTGATGGCAACGCAGTGAATTTCCTTGACGAACATCCAGCTCAGAATCCTTCCATGAGGCTTGACCTTTTCAAACTGAAGAAAATCAACTTGTGCTTCCGGCGGTGTAGGCTTTTCAACCTTTGATAAGAAATGTTTTCTCCATTCCTCGAATGAATCAGTAGGATTATCAGAAGACGCCCGATTCTTCAATTGTTCATCAATGTCTTCTTGATTCTCTTTCATCTATTCTTCGTCAAATGGATCAAACTCCGTTCTATCAGCACGAACATAAGTTGACTTGTTGGTTTCCCATTCAAATACAACCTCTTCAATGTTTTCAACATTTTCAGTCTCTGGTTCAACCGACATTTTATCAATCTCAGCATCATCAAGTTCTTTCATCGCATTCAAAGCCAACAACTGCTCATGCGACAGATCAGAAACAATCTCCCCTTCTTCTAGAAGTTCTCCAGTGATAGGATGTACAACCTGCAATGCAAGATCAGCAGCGCTAGGAACAGAAGATGTACCAGGCAAAGATTCAAGCTGTTGTATTTCTTCAACTGTTCCACTGGAGGTTCCTTGAGCAGATTCGAGCTGCGAAGGTTTGAAAACAACAATCTGAGAAGAGGTAGCTGCTGGCGGTTGATCTGATGTAGCAGAGGGATCAGGGTTCCCTTGATCTTTAGGATCATCATCCTTTTTCTTCATCACCTCTTGTTGCTTACATCTATCACCCCATAAAGTATTGACCCACTTCCTAAGAAACTCATAGCCTTCATTTATCTTCTTGACCCCGTCAACTATCGTGGTGTTTCGAGAATCGTACCACTGTTTCATGAAGTCATGTCTTTCTTTAAGAGCATCTTCCAACCTCTGAAGTTGAGAGTTGCTTTCTTTCATGCGATTCATTTCAATACCACGTGTATTATTTGCCGCACGCATCTGTTGCAACTGTCTCTCTCTTTCTTCGTCTGCAGCTTTTAAACTTGCATTTTCAGCCTTCAATTGCTCTATTTCAGCCTGTTGGTGAGTGATCTCTGCTGCTTGTCTCCCAATAGTGGCATTCAACGTGTTAATTTCCAATTGTTGCTTGATCGAGTCAGCTCTTGTGGCTTGTATCACTTTAGTATGCCTGGTGATCTGACCTGCAACAGCTTGAAGTTGAGAAAATAAGAAGTTTACCTTTTCTTCCTGATCTGATCTATCTGAGAGAATACAGTCTGTCTTCGCTCTGTGGTTGGCTGCGACGTAGTAGCACGAATCGTTGAAGCAATAGAGCGAGTCGGTGCCTGAGGAGTCACTGCAGGAGTTTCAGGTGTTGAACTCACTGCAGGAGTTGGTTGTGTAGACCTCGGAGGAGATGGAATCATTTCAGAAGCTTCAGTGGCGGTGAATCCAAGATTAGGATCCATTTCCGCTTCTTGTGTAGGCTCTTGAGGTGGAACGGATTGTTGTACAGAAGAAGTACCAATGTACTTTCTTGCTTTCTTTTTGCGCTTGACAGCCGATTCCTTTCTCTTTAAACGTTCCGCTTCGGTATCCGAAGGAACGTATTCAGGATCATCTTCTTGTCTAATCCTCCTGATCCTTTTCACACCGCGTTCATCATAATAAACTTCGTATCTGGGCTCAGGTGGATTGTCATCTGATTCTGAATCCTCCTTGTCATCACCAGCTGATGTACCACCAGCTGCACCAGCAGACTGTAACATTCCTATTTTTACCATAGGTTTGGTTAATTTATTAACCACTAGTAACTAGTAACTAGTTTATTTTTAATATAAATATTTAACCTAAATAGTTTTAAACACTATTTTATATAGTTGGTTAAAATAATATAATTAATTGGCCTGTATATGGGTGACCTTTCTAATAAAATAAAAGTCTATAAAAACTTATATTATTAGACAGGTAACTTACGTGTAGGTTGACCGTAAGAAATATCAAGTTCCTAGACGGGCCTATGAACCATATAATAATTAAATTATAAAATACATTGTATTTTGAACCTACTCTATTTTTAATGAAACTTGGTTCAAAAGGTAGACAAAAATATACTCGTATTAATGACATATTTATTATTTTCTAGAACATCATATTTTAAAAGTTATTCGCACCAAATAAGTGAAGCACTTGAATTAAATAATAATAACAATAATAAAAACTTAAAATCGTATAGAATATAATAATAATAAATAAAATTTACAATTGAATTTTGTGAATTAAATGTACACCTGTCGAGACTTAGATAAGCACAAATCCAAATATGAAATAATAATAATAATTAAAATATTAAAATAAAACTTTAAGTGGACATGTGGATAGTGAATTCTTCTCCAAGAAATGGTTTCACTATAAATATAAGAACTTTGAATCTTTCCATCCTTAGTCTCTCGAACTCTCTCTCTCTCATTGAATTCCTTTTTCTTTTTCCTTTCATTTCTTTAAATAAGGTCATGTCCCATTTGAAGTGTTTTAACTCCCGATCACCGCTACCCTTTCCGATTGATCTGAAACTCATAACATATGTCAGGGCTTTGCCCGACTAAGTTGTTGGGATTCGGTCACGGGACATCGGGACAAGGTTGAATAAGGGGTACTATACTTAATACGAGTACACTATATATTTTTAATAGCTCAGAAGTTATACCCAAAATTTATACCCGGAGACTTTCTAGTTGAACTCTAAAGTTACAAAGTGGGTCCATTCTCTTTTCTTACCATTTTATTTCCTTTTAGTCCCAAACCATAACAACTCTCACCAAAACTATTATTTATTATTATATTTTGTTCACAAGGAAACCTTAGTTGAAACACCCAAGTAATTCTACATAAACCCTACAAATTTCAGAACAATCAAAATCAGGATCAGGGCCCCTAAAACTCAGGGGGGGTATTTCCTACTCAACGATTATCTAAATATCTTGCTGTCGAAATTAAAATTTAACAATTCGTCAACTCAGCAGGCCTAGTCCCAAACGTGGCAACCCTATGCGTAAAATAGGGTCTACGCGGGCCGCGTAAGTATTACCTTAGGGTTTACGCGGGCCGCGACAATGCCAAATTTCAGCTATAAATAGCAGGCATTGGCACTTGCATTCTGTTGTTCGTTCGACGATCAAATTCAATCTGTACGTCGAGTTATAGTCAAAATAGGTTCGAAATCACTAATTAGTAGGGGGGTGCTGCTAAGATACAGGGTATTAACTCGATCGCTGCTACGATTCAATGTCCGATCGATAGAAACTATCCGATGGATGTTTAAGTGCTGCTCAAACTTGGGTTATGCTTTGTCATTAGTCGTGATTCCGACAGGATGTTTGAGTACCACCCGAACTCGGGGAATACTCTGTCATTCGTTGTGAATCCGATGGATGTTTAAGTATTGCACTTTGTCATTCGTTGTGAGGGTTTTAATCTCGTGAGTTATCGTAATTGCTGTATTAGTTATTTACCTAGTTCGTGTGCATTAGGTTACAAGATTAATTAATAGGCTAAGCTCTGCCTATATCTGCAATATATCAAAGGCTTATCTGTAGACTAAACTCTGCTCGTATGAATCTGCATGTGTATAAAGTGAGTCATTCTCTTTTTATCAAATATGTTTACAAAAGTATGTTTATTTTCAAGATTATAATTACAGTGATTAAGTTTATGTAGTCACCAAATTACAGCCGGTATGTGGGGTATTGTGCACATTACTGTTTTTATCACTTTAGGTGGGCGAACCTAATTAATGATACTCGTTACTATTGGGTGAACGGACTCAATAGTAATATGACCACAGTCACCGAAACGAGTCGATGACAAGTACTGTGGGTATTTGGTTGAAATAAACATTGTAATCTCTCTTAATACTGTGAATTATAACAAAAGAGTCATTTTAGCAAAATGAATGATTCACTCAGTATTTCCCGCTGACAAAACCTTTTTCAAACATGTTTCAGGTAATTACAGTAGATTGGAGTAAGAGATGAATACGGCACTGAAAGGCTTCAAGATGTGGCTTATTTTATTAATTAAAATCAAATTAAGAAATATTGTTTTATGTAATCAAATTATTTTTATTAAAGCTACCATTGTAAAACATGGGTATATCCCATCTATTTAATAAAATCCGGTGTTTTCTAAACTCTGATATTTTTCCTAACTCACGGTCCTGATGAAATTTCCGCTGCAACGTTTTTAAAATAATCACCGGTACCACTGGGCTGTTCGCGGCTCCCGATTCCGTCCAGGGTGGGTCGGGGGTCGTGACAGAAGGTGGTATCAGAGCCACTGCTTAAAGCCAATAGGTGTTGTAATAATACCTAATCTTATATAAAAGAGTTAGGAGATTGCTATTAACTGGTAGCACACATGATAGCATTTAGACTTGAACTTAAGAAAAGATTCCTTAGTATAAGCTTCGAGATAAGCTAAGTACTTGTGTAAATAAAGTATGATGGGTTTTGATATACCATAAGAATGGTAATTAAAATATTGCAAGATATGATAAATAAGCAAGAATTAATAGTAATTATTGCTTATTGATATTACTTGGGCTAGAATAAGATATGTTACGGGAATACAAATTTCCCTAATTCTGGATAAAAGCCTAATAAAAGAGGCACTTTTAAAGATACTATTTATGGGAAAAAGGGAAATTTTCTCCGGCAAGACTGGGTATGGTGTAGCAGACTCTCCAGTTTGTCCGGATTTACTGAGGTTACCTCTCCGGCGCGAACCGGATAAGACGGGGTATATAATATGTCAAACAAGTGACAAGATTTCCCTAAATAGTATCATGATCTGATATCTGACTTGTTTTTGGAATTATGAATCTGTTAAATACATTGACCTTACTACGGGTATGTATATTACAGCATGTGAAATATGTGATTATATAGATATATATATAAGGAATTCCAAAAGCCAAATAGGAATAAAGCACAAGTATCTGTGTCTAGATTTCTTTATCAGGAATCTCTCGCATATATCTAGAATTCCGATATCAAACATTATTTCGTTTGATCATTTACCTCGTAATTCGTGCAATGGAAACCCTTTAAGTTGGTACGCCATCAAAAGTGTAAAAATTTCCAAAGTATTACCATAAACTATTAACGCAAGTAAGAAGCATGTAAAGTAGTGCTAGTGTGCAAGAAAACACATGAAACTTAAATTATACGTCCTCAGACATCGAAGTATATCACACACGACTTACAAGACAAGAGCTTTAGAAAATATAAATTGGGCACGTTGACATCAATGCTAATTCCGTCAGTAGAAGAACTATTAATAAAAAAGAAGCACTTTGTCACGCGATCCTACAAATGACATGAATATCGCTGAGGTACGTTATAACAAGATTTCACAACCATCGGTGCACAGTCTAATCAGAATCATAATTATTGGCACTGCAAAAGGAGTCTCATACTTTTACAAATCCCTTATTTTTATTTTATTCGACATTCCCTGGTAACGTCACTTAACAACGGTTATCACACGAAATTCCAGATAAAGTTTTTATATTTCTTTCGTTGAAATTCTGACTTCTGCTTATAACAAGTTGACTTTCGCGTTTCTACTTCCCCTAATAAGTCATCATACCATGAGGATTTCTTTCATAGTAGCAAATATTGATCTGTTTCATTTCTTGGTAAATCCACATGTTACACATGCACTGTTTATTGCACATGTGGTTCGTTTGAATTATGAAGACCACTGGAGGGCTTCATTCCGATTTGTTATTTTATCCAAACTCAAATATCATTCTGCTTTTTGCACTATGAACCACATTATTGCAAAATGGTGACTCTTTGATATCGATTCAATTTTATTAAACCCATTGAGGTAAAGAATTTATATTTTATATATATATGTATAAAAATTATGTTGAGGTATACTCTCATTTAAGTTTATGTTAAAGTTATCTATTATTAATAATTTTATTATTATTAGTAATAAGATAATAGTAGTGTTAATATTATTTTTAAAGTACTAGGGTTATTGTCAATGGCAGGTATTGAATAGCCTAGCCTTAGTTAGGCATGGACTGGCCACCTATGCTTAAACAAGGCAGCACTAACCAATATCCAACTATGATAATGACTAGTTAATATATATAAATTAAGTCATCATACTTATTTAGCAAATTCTAAATATATATAAAAATATTTCTTTTATATATACTTTTTACTGTAAGGAGAAGACATATTTTCATAAAACAATACAAGAATTAGAGGGACGAATAAAATTATATAAATAATTATATATTACATGTTTTGTGGTAACTATGTACCGTAACACTTTAGCAAGAAAATAACCATATAAGAATAATATGGTAGTCATCAATTACGTTGGTTAATGGGAACATTGTACTATATAAAAAAAAATAAGTAATCATATAGAATTGACTCATTAAGTGATATATATATTTACAAATTATTTTACAAATACTTTTGTACAATAAATATTTTTACACCTTTTATTTATAATTTTCATTTAACGTTATAGTGATTTCTTTTACAAAATAATAATACTAAAATATTTTGTAATGTAATAACTTCATTGCGATATTTTGTAATATATATATTACATAGTAAATATAAGTTATTTTACATAGTATAGTAAAATACTAAAATAATATTTATTTAAAAGTGGTGACCATTTACATATAGTAAAAATGTGTAATATATATTACATAGTATTTATATTTGATATGTAAGATACGATTCAGATATGGACACAAATAATATATCACATTTGCTTTACAAATATAATAATGGTTGGTTATGCCAAAACAACTTATTTTTATTATATTTCGTCCTCTAGGACATAGTATGAAAAATATGGTCACTAATAGTATACTATCACATTGTTTCACAATTAAAACAACTTGGAACTCTAAACAATGATACACTAACATTATTGTCTTTTCATGTATCCTTGCAATTCACTTATCTCAGCACATTGATTTTCTCATATCATAAATATTTGACAAATCATTTTTCATGCTTTTATTTCATTTAGAACCTGTCAATTCTAAATCTTCATCGGTTGCCAATCAAAGTAAGCTTTCTTTTGACAAAGAATTATATTTATTCTAAAAATCCTTCACATTCATTTTAAAATATCTATTGATCCTATATCTTTTGGCTTGAACCTAGTCACTTTGAAAATTTTATCATTTCATCTCATTCATTTGTCATCAATTTCCTGAACTAATTCAGTTGAACCATTGAGTCCAACTTATTTTACAACTCGTATTCACAAAATTAGATATTTTGATTCCGTGTCATCAACCTTAATATTATTTTTATTAACTAAAACATGACATAAGTCTAGAAGAAATATCGTAACCCAAATCTCGAGGACGAGATTTAAAACAAGGTGGGGAGAATGTAACATTCCTATTTTTACCATAGGTTTGGTTAATTTATTAACCACTAGTAACTAGTTTATTTTTAATATAAATATTTAACCTAAATAGTTTTAAACACTATTTTATATAGTTGGTTGAAATAATATAATTAATTGGCCTGTATATGGGTGACCTTTCTAATAAAATAAAAGTCTATAAAAACTTATATTATTAGACAGGTAACTTACGGGTAGGTTGACCGTAAGAAATATGAAGTTCCTAGACGGGCCTAAGAACCATATAATAATTAAATTATAAAATACATTGTATTTTGAACCTACTCTATTTTTAATGAAACTTGGTTCAAAAGGTAGACAAAAATATACTCGTATTAATGACATATTTATTATTTTCTAGAACATCATATTTTAAAAGTTATACGCGCCAAATAAGTGAAGCAGTTGAATTAAATAATAATAACAATAATAAAAACTTAAAATCGTATAGAATATAATAATAATAAATAAATTTTACAATTGAATTTTGTGAATTAAATGTACACCTGTCGAGACTTAGATAAGCACAAATCCAAATATGAAATAATAATAATAATTAAAATATTAAAATAAAACTTTAAGTGGACATGTGGATAGTGAATTGAATTGATACGTGTAAAATAGACATCAAGTAGATGTCTTCTCCAAGAAATGGTTTCACTATAAATATATAAGAACTTTGCAATTGAATCCTTCCATCCTTAGTCTCTCTCTCTCTCTCTCATTGAATTCCTTTCTCTTTTTCCTTTCATTTTTTTAAATAAGGTCATGTCCCATTTTAAGTGTTTTAACTCCCGATCACCGCTACCCTTTCCGATTGATCTGAAACTCATAACATATGTCAGGGCTCTGCCCGACTAAGTTGTTGGGATTCGGTCTCGGGACATCGGGACAAGGTTGAATAAGGGGTACTATACTTAATACGAGTACATTATATATTTTTAATAGCTCAGAAGTTATACCCAAAATTTATACCCGGAGACTTTCTAGTTGAACCCTAAAGTTACAAAGTGGGTCCATTCTCTTTTCTTACCATTTTATTTCCATTTAGTCCCAAACCATAACAACTCTCACCAAAACTATTATTTATTATTATATTTTGTTCACAAGGAAACCTTAGTTGAAACACCCAAGTAATTCTACATAAACCCTACAAATTTCAGAACAATCAAAATCAGGATCAGGGCCCCTAAAACTCAGGGGGGGTATTTCCTACTCAACGATTATCTAAATATCTTGCTGTCGAAATTAAAATTTAACAATTCGTCAACTCAGCAGGCCTAGTCCCAAACGTGGCAACCCTATGCGTAAAATAGTGTCTACGCGGGCCGCGTAAGTATTACTTTAGGGTTTACGCGGGCCGCGACAATGCCAAATTTCAGCTATAAATAGCAGGCATTGGCACTTGCATTCTGTTGTTCGTTCGACGATCAAATTCAATCTGTACGTCGAGTTATAGTCAAAATAGGTTCGAAATCACTAATTAGTAGGGGGTGCTGCTAAGATACAGGGTATTAACTCGATCGCTGCTACGATTCAATGTCCGATCGATAGAAACTATCCGATGGATGTTTAAGTGCTGCTCAAACTTGGGTTATGCCTTGTCATTAGTCGTGATTCCGACAGGATGTTTGAGTACCACCCGAACTCGGGGAATACTCTGTCATTCGTTGTGAATCCGATGGATGTTTAAGTATTGCACTTTGTCATTCGTTGTGAGGGTTTTAATCTCGTGAGTTATCGTAATTGCTGTATTAGTTATTTACCTAGTTCGTGTGCATTAGGTTACAAGATTAATTAATAGGCTAAGCTCTGCCTATATCTGCAATATATCAAAGGCTTATCTGTAGACTAAACTCTGCTCGTATGAATCTGCATGTGTATAAATTGAGTCATTATCTTTTTATCAAATATGTTTACAAAAGTATGTTTATTTTCAAGATTATAATTACAGTGATTAAGTTTATGTAGTCACCAAATTACAGCCGGTATGTGGGGTATTGTGCACATTACTGTTTTTATCACTTTAGGTGGGCGAACCTAATTAATGATACTCGTTACTATTGGGTGAACGGACTCAATAGTAATATGACCACAGTCACCGAAACGAGTCAATGACAAGTACTGTGGGTATTTGGTTGAAATAAACATTGTAATCTCTCTTAATACTGTGAATTATAACAAAAGAGTCATTTTAGCAAAATGAATGATTCACTCAGTATTTCCCGCTAACAAAACCTTTTTCAAACATGTTTCAGGTAATTACAGTAGATTGGAGTAAGAGATGAATACGACACTGAAAGGCTTCAAGATGTGGCTTATTTTATTAATTAAAACCAAATTAAGAAATTTTGTTTAATGTAATCAAATTATTTTTATTAAAGCTACCAATGTAAAACATGGGTTTATCCCATCTATTTAATAAAATCCGGTGTTTTCTAAACTCTGATATTTTTCCTAACTCACGGTCCTGATGAAATTTCCGCTGCAACGTTTTTAAAATAATCACCGGTACCACTGGGCTGTTCGCGGCTCCCGATTCCGTCCAGGGTGGGTCGGGGGTCGTGACACAGACGATGCACCAGCACCTGCATCACCACCATCACCAGCATCATCATCATCACTATCACTGACAGACGAACCTGAATCCTCTGGACCAAACTTTTCTATCATCCTTTTCTTTAACTCTGGCTCTTCGTTATCAGATTGGCTGTCATCATGACGCCATTTGTCATTTGCAGGAGCAATGTAGTCTGGTTTACCAAGAGCACCGATTAACTTCCTAGGCGGCTTGCTTTCTGTATATCTCTTGGCTGCAAGCGCCTTGAATATCTTTAATGAGTTCTCGATCATAGTTTCTATTTTCAGGATGTCGTTGTCGGCTTTTGGAAGACCGGGATGTTCATGATCATCTGTAGAAAACGAGGATACATCCAAAATTTGTTCCCAGTAATTCTACTACCAGTTCTCGTCATGTTTTCTTTCATGTTGGCGAAGATATACTTTGATATTCTAAATGGTTTGTCAGCACCAAAGCCACCATAAGACCAACAAGATCGTTTCCTGCCATATCATATCCTGCACATCTGTTGCTGATACACTGAATAAGAACGTGCAAAAGAAACTTGTTACATAACGACAAATCTCCTTTGTTAATCTGATTGCTGAAGATGTCGCCAGTACACTTCATCCGTAATAAGCAGCCACGAGTACACATAATCGGAATAGATAACGGAGCATTCGGATCGTCTTGCAACTCTAAAACAGCGTTCAATATTTCTGGAGATACAATCACATCCAGATCATTCACTCTCCCTTGAATTACTTCATTTCCATCAACCTGTACAACGCTTGCGGAGTTCCATAATTCTCTAACGAGTGTCTTGTAAACAGGCGTTGAGAAGGTAACAGCTCTATTAATCCGCGACTCCCTAATCCACCGCGTAATCTCTTTCAGTTCAGTGATCTTTTCTTCCGAATCCAGAAAGTCAATCTGGTTGTGACGCTTCTCGGACATCACCTCCTCTTCTGATTTGTTTTCTTTCTTAGTCGCGGGCTTGCGTTTTCGGTCTTTCGGTGCCATATGTATGTGTAAACATCCACAATAAGTCATAATGGTATAACATGTGAATATGTTAATACAAGTTCAAGTGCCCAATTGACATTTATCATTCAAATGCAAGTCTTCTGTGAAAGGCACCAAGGTTGAAAATTTACTAAGTCCTGGACGACGAAACTTTATCATCTCGACGAAACTTCCTTCTTCACGACGAAACTCCCTCGGTCAAACAAAGTCAGAGTTGACTGTTAACCAGTGTAGTTTCATCGACAACAGTTTGAAGAAACTTGAGTTTCGTCGTCAAGGATTTGAAGAAACTTGAGTTTCGTCGTCAAGGGGTTGAAGAAACTTCAGTTTCGTCGTCAAGGGGTTTTGTAAACCGGAGTTAGGGTTTCATCAGATTTGGGGGGTTTTTCAAATCGAAAGTAGTTTCGTCGTATGTTGGTTAATCGATGATCGATTCAACAAACAAACACAATTTTGACACTTTGTTTATACCCAAACCAACTGCAAACAACCCAGTAGACTAATCGACATCATTTTGACCGAAACCCACACCTAAACAACTTAAACACAAACAAGCATGACATCCCCTGTTTTTGTTAACCATAATCCAACCCGAATCAAAACCAAATCAATGAACAATATCAATACAAACCCTTAGTCCTAACAGTTTTTATAAGAAACCATAACAAACACAAGTTAATATCATGAAGAAATCGCATAACCAGTATATTTTGAGGGTTTGTCAAAAAGTTTCGAACAAAACAGAGAGGGTTCATACAGATTGAGACATAAAGGAACACCCTGTATACCTTGATTTTAATGGAAAAATTTGAAAGATTCACAAGGTTTTGGGAGTCGGTGAACGGGTATGAGGGGTATGGGGGGTTTGGAGTGTTGGGGAAGACAAACAGTCAAATGGTTTGAAAAATTAGGACATCTCTGACCACTGGGTCCCTTATATACCCACTTGCACGGCGAAACTCTATACTCGACGAAACCTGTTATGGGCTCGACGAAACCTCATGTTTTGGGCTTGGATTAGGCTTGAACATTTAGCCCATGACGAAACTTAAATGGGCCAGTGGGGTTTCGTTGTGACCTC
>JARYGA010033784.1:0-29413 GCA_030545235.1 Helianthus tuberosus
CCCGACCCGTTTGGTCGATCATTAGGATCCGACCAAACATATATTATGACCATAGTTGTATAGGGAATAACCATCCGGGGTTATACCTTATGGTCACTTCGTTTAATTAGTTGTATGATAGGTAGTTTATATGCCTTAGGAAAATGACCAAAATGCCCTTTTTGCGCATAATTTTATTTTAAGCATATGTATCCTAAATTTTGACACTTAAACTGATTATGCAACATTATTAAACGTGTTTAGGTTTACAAGACTTATCATAGGACTAGTTAGACCATCCGAACGCGCATTTGCGCAAATGACACGTTAAAGTAGCGTAAACTAATTTAACGGGTCAAAAGCACTTAGGATTGATTTCAAATCAGAATATAGGCTTTGTTAAACCATATCATGTGAGTTCCAACACTCATTTGGTTTACAAGACCTCATTCTATCCGATCTCTCGATTTAGGTCCCGATTATTAACATAGTGATTCCATACTAGGTGCCACTTGATTCCTTGACTTCCCGAGCTTTGTTAGTTCACTAGATCAAGGATACTTGCAATCCCAAGTGAGTACATAGTCCCCTCTTTTACTACTTTCAATTGTTTTGGGTGATTCATATGTGCTAAAACGATTTCAAGTTTTCAAAAACAAAGACTATGGTTTATATTAAACATGACGATTTCAATAATGTGAACGAACTTGTTGGGGGCATTAGTCGAAAGACGAATAACATTCATTAGCTTTGATCAAGCCGACCAGTAGTATGTTATGGTACCATAGGATTTGACAAATACCGTTATCAGACTATTGTCACACCTCAACCGATGGCGGAAACATCGGGGCGCGGCACTAAGCATTCAGATTGCTCATGAGGTTCCATAACACTATTCGTTTCGATATAGATTAGATCAAGATTTCATATCAAATACTAAATTGTCATACATGTCAAATACGATCAAAATTGTATCAAAATAACTTAAACAATTCGAACATTGATTCAAAACATTGTTTATCTAAGGTGTGTATCTAGAGTCACCATAGCTTGTTTCTTTAGCATTCAAACTTATCAACCTGCAACATGTATTAAAATACAATCAACAAAAATGTTGGCGAGTATACAACTTTGAATACATAGCATAATAGTTTCAAGTTTAAAACTCATATCCAACTTGAACATCATATAAATAGTTTCAGCCATGCTAGTTCACGCAGTCCAAGTGATAGCCCTAGTTTACCAACGCCTTAACTTTGCCTATCCCAAGAGTCTAGCGGGAGGTTAAATTTCTCATCCTAACAATACCCCTTGACTACAAATGGGGGAGGTGCGTTACCCCTATAGTACTACTATTGTTAAGGCGGAACTACATACATGGATTAAACGTTCACATCACAAAATAGTCTCAATAGTTCCAATAGTTTCATGTTTCATGTTTAACACGGATAGAGTATGTTTCGAATAAGTTCCAAGTGTCACGTGTCTTGATATAGAATACATGTTGCATCCCAAAAGTGTTTAAAGCAAAAAGGGATCGAGTATACTCATAGTGGGTGCTTAGAACCAAACACTGTTAATTGGATCAAAGGGAGCGCTGGATCAGCCTGGATATAGAATGGTAGCGTCAGCGTTGAACATGGTGTTAAGCAGAGTGTCGAATGGTGAGTCGATCAGATGGGAATAACCCATTCGATCGGAAGATCATTCGGACGGATGGTCATCCGGACAGATGGTCATCCGGATGGATGATCATTCGAATGAGTGATGTGAGTGTTTGTAAATCATTTGAGAACTTTTGAAGTTTTCGTTGTAGTTTCTAAACAATTCATCCGGTCGGATAGTCATCCGGACGGATGACCATTCGATCAGATGGCTATTCGATCAAGAGTTTGGAACTTTAATCAAGGAGACTGACCACCTGGTGGAATGGTCATCCGATCGGATGGCTATCCGATCGGATGGCTATCCGATCGGATGGCCATTCGAGTGGCAATCTGATGTTTTGAAAAACTGGTAAAAATATTATAAGTTTAAGTTCCGAGCTGTAACGGAGATGACGTGATGACGTGTCAAACAACGGGAAAGCATACCAAGTCAAGTTCATCCGATCGGATGGGAATCACCCCATTCGATCAGATGACTGTTCTTAGTCATCTTTCATGTTCAACCCGTAATCCGGTCATCTCTCCGGTGGAAATCAGTTGTCAAGCCGGCTCTCGACTAAGGACGAGTAGAGAGTCAGTACGAGCTTAGGTTCCAACGGTTTTGAATGAATGAATGTAAAAGAGTTGAAATAAAAGTTTGAAAATGATTGAAGAATGTTAAAATATGCCAAAATCTGTGGAAATCTTGTTGTGATGTGTGTTTAAACATGTGGAATCCTATAGTTCTAGACCAAACTTGATGGAATGATGTCACCAAGTGAACACCATCTTCAAGTAGTCCAAATCAGGTGATTCTAAGGTGTAAACCAGTGATTTTGATAGAGAAGATGATAAAGAAATGTGTAATGATGATGATTGTACAATATTTGAGTGGAAATACTTACCAAATGAGCTTGAATCGAGAGAAATGTGTCTGAGAATGAACTAGGAGTGAGTTGGGTTGAATGGAGCTGTCACATCAGTGAACAGTAGAGAATGGATGGTATTTATAGGTTGAGAGAAGGAACTAAGGTGGTGCAAGGTGAGCAGTGGTTGGATAACCTTCCGGTCGGATGGTCATACGATTGGATGTCCATTCGGACAGCCGGTACTCGTTTGCTAGTTTTCCGCCTTTAGTTCGATTCGCGAGCGAGTTTAAGCGTTGCGTTGCGTATTATTGTGATGATTCATTGTTTCATAGTATTCGAGTATAAGATTCATATAATCAAGAACAAAATCGTGTTTCGAATATAGTTTAAACAAGTTTCTCGTTCCATAGTATCAAGCATAATAAAGAGTCAAGACTCGTATCGTTCAAAGAGTCAAGATTCACATCGTTCAATAGATTCAAGATTCATATCGTTCAATAGATTCAAGTTTCACATCGTTCAATAGATTCAAGTTTCATATCGTTCAATAAATTCAGGATTCATATCGTTCCAAATGTTTAAAAGTGTCACATAGAGTTAAGATTCACATCGTTCACGAATCACATAGAATTATAGTTTAACATAATCATGATTAAAATAGTCTCATTGTCAAAATAGTATCAAAATAAAGTATCACGAGGGTAAAAGAGTCAATTGACAGGAAGTACGACGTGACTTGCTATTTATAGGTTAACATCAAAACGCAAGGAGTTACAGTCTCCCCTGCTTCAGGAGATTTCGTCCTCGAAATCTTAGAGGAAGACTGAGGGAAGAGTTGTGGGTACTTGGCCTTCATTTCACTCTCAAGTTACCAAGTGAACTTGGCGCCACGCTTTCCTTCCCATCGAACCTTGGCAATGGAAATTTTATTGTGCCTTAGTCGCTTGACACCTCGGTCCCTGATTTCGACCGGTTTCTCCCCAAAATGAAGAGTTTTGTTTATCTGCAAGTCGTCGATGGGAACTTGAAGTTCCTCGTTTTCTAAGCACTTCCTGAGGTTGGATACATGGAACGTTGGATGTACATTGCTAAGTTCCTGAGGTAAATCGAGTCGGTAAGCCACCTTGCCAATCCTTTCGAGAATCTTGAAAGGACCTACATTGCGAGGAGCAAGCATTCCCTTTTTACCAAAACGTATCACTCCCTTCCAGGGAGATACCTTGAGTAGAACGAAGTCTCCAACATTAAATTCCAGAGGCTTACGCCTTTTGTCAGCATAACTCTTTTATCTGCTTCTGGCCTTGAGCAAGTTGTCGCGGATTTGAAGAATCTTATCCGTCGTTTCTTGGATGAGTTCGGGACCAGTGAAGTGCTTGTCACCAACCTCATGCCAACTGATCGGAGATCGACACTTTCGACCATATAAAGCTTCGAAAGGAGCCATCTGAATACTGGAATGATAGTTGTTGTTGTACGAGAACTCGATCAATGGTAAATGTACATCCTAATTTCCACCAAAGTTAATGACACAAGAACGGAGCATATCCTCTAGGGTTTGGATAGTACGTTCGGTCTGTCCATCTGTTTGAGGATGGAAAGCCGTACTAAGATTCAAGTGAGAACCCATAGCGGATTGGAATGTTTGCCAAAGACATGAAGTGAAGTGAGCATCGCGGTCAGAGATAATGTCTAAAGGTATACCATGTCGACATATGATTTCGTCTGTGTAAATTCGAGCAAGTTTCTCCACTTTGAAATCTTCACGAATAGGAAGAAAGTGGGCTGTTTTGGTCAAATGGTCAATGATTACCCATATGCTATCATGACCTGAGGGTGTACGTGGTAGTTTGGTTATGAAGTCCATAGCAATGCTATCCCATTTCCAAACTGGGTTCTCGGGTTGCTTGAGAAGGCCTGAAGGATGCTGATGCTCAGCTTTGACCTTTAAGCAAGTGAGACATTTCGAAACGTAAGAAGCTATGTCCCTTTTCATACCAGGCCACCAATAGGGCATATGCAAATCATGGTACATCTTATCAGCACCAGGATGAATAAAGTATCGGGATTTGTGAGCCTCATTCATAATGAGCTCACGGAGGTTGTTGCGATCTGGCACCCAGATGCGATCGAGATAGTATTGAAGTCCATCAGACTTCGTTACAAGCTGGTCTATAGAAGCACCTCGTACTTCCAAGATTAGGTTTCCTTCGTTTGCTGGTGTGTATTGAACGTCACGGATACAAGCATGGAGATCACTAGAGATGTGAAAACAATGGATATTGCTGACATGAGTCTTACGACTAAGAGCATCAGCCACGACATTCGCCTTGCCAGGATGGTAGCGAATTTCGCAGTCGTAGTCGTTAAGCTACTCTACCCATCGTCGCTGACACATGTTTAGTTCCTTTTGGTTAAAAATGTGTTGCAGGTTCTTATGGTCAGTGAAAACCACACACTTAGTACCATATAGGTAGTGTCGCCAAATCTTTAATGCAAAAACAACTGCGCCAAGCTCAAGGTCGTGGGTAGTATAGTTTTTTTCATGTATCTTGAGCTGTCGGGAGGCATAGGTGATCACCTTGTCTTACTGCATAAGAACTCAACCGAGATCACGGTTCAAGGCATCGCAATAGACTATAAATCATCATTCCCTTCAGGGAGAGCGAGTACAGGAGCATTACAGAGCAGATTCTTCAGAGTTTGAAAAGATTCCTCTTGCTCAGGACCCCAAGCAAAAGGTTTTTCTTTCTGAGTCAACGATCTAAGAGGTACAGCGATCTTTGAAAAGTTTGAGATGAACCGGCGGTAATAACCTGCCAATCCCAAGAATGAACGAATTTCAGACGCAGATTTAGGTGTGCTCCAATTCTTCACTGCTTCGACTTTCGAAGGGTCAACATGAATTCCTTGTTTACTAACAACGTGTCTGAGAAATTGTACTTCCTTGATCCAGAATTCGCACTTAGAAAATTTTGCATACAAGCGTTCACCACGTAAAAGTTCTAGTATCAAGCGTAAATGTCGTTCATGATCAACTTGAGTTTTAGAATAAATAAGAATATCATCGATGAAGACTATCACAAAACGATCCAGGTAAGGTTTACAAACACGATTCATTAGATCCATAAACACTGCGGGTGCATTTGTCAAGCCAAAAGGCATAACCACGAACTCGTAGTGTCCGTATCGAGTGCGAAATGCGGTCTTAGGAATGTCTTCTTCAAGAACACAAAGCTGGTGATAACCAGATCGAAGGTCGATTTTAGAGAAACAACTTGCGCCTTGTAGTTGGTTGAATAAATCATCGACACGAGGGAGTGGATAACGATTCTTGACGGTAAGTTTGTTAAGTTCACGGTAGTCTATGCACATACGAAACGAACCATCTTTCTTCTTGACGAATAGCACGGGAGCACCCCATGGTGAAGTACTTGGATGAATAAAGCCTTTGTCGAGTAGTTCTTGCAGTTAACTAGATAGCTCTTGCATCTCAGAGGGTGCAAGTTGGTAAGGAGCCTTGGCAACTGGAGTTGAACCAGGTATGAGATCAATACGAAAATCGACAGGTCGAGGTGGGGGAAGACCAGGAAGATCTTCAGGAAAGACATCAGGGAAATCGCACATTACTGGAACTTCACTTATACTATTTCCCTTGCCCTTCTTTTCCACAATGTGGGCTAGGAAGGCAAGGTACGATTTACGTAAGTATCTATTTGCTTGAGTGCATGACATCAGTTTCAGTCCTCTAGAAGGTCGGTCTCCATAGACGTGCAAGGTATCACCAGACGGGAGAGGTAAACGAACGTACTTCTCACGATAAGCGATTTCGGCATGGTTCTTACGCAACCAGTCCATGCCTATGATGATATCAAAGCTACCCAATTTCATGGGTATGAGGTCAATAGAGAAAACGTGATCGTTAAGGGTCAGGGAACAATCACGGAGAATAGAATCGACAAAGATAGATTTACCATCGGCAATCTCAACCGAGAATGACTTAGGTAGTTTGGAGCGTGTATAGTTTAACAAAGACTCAAATTCTACGGACACAAAGCTTTTATCTGCACAAGTATCAAATAGGATCGAAACGTAAAGATCATTAACTAGAAACGTACCATTAATGACATCATTGTCGTTATGGGCTTGCCTGGTGTTGATGTTGAAGGTGTGTCCTCTCGGGGCTTGCTGTTGCGGCTGCTCTTGATTCAACTGGGGGCATTGCGGACGGATATGATGGGGGTCACCACACTTGTAGCAAACGCGAGCAGGCCTAGCATTCGGTTGGGTAGGTGGGGCTTGTTGAGATGGCTGTGCTTGCTGAGCTGGCGGGGCTTGGTTGTTCTGATGGCAGTACGCGGTGTCATCCCCATGACGGTTACAGGTGGTGCAAAAGCGGCAAGCAGAGGTTGTCGGGTGATGATAGTGGCAGGTGTTGCACTTAGGGTGAATCCCAGTGTATCCCTTCTTTTCAGCTGGAGCAGGAGTTAGAGTTACAACAGGCACAATGGCATTGCAGCCAGAGTTCTGAGACTTTTGTTTCTTACCCAGGCCACTACCGGACTGCTGGGTGATCTGATTAGCTGGTTTAGAGGGAGCACGTGTGTTGAACTGTTTATCATGAACTCGATTGTTGTTCAAACTTGCTGCCAAACGGTAGACTTCTTCGATGTTGGTTAGCTGCGCTGCCTCAATGGAGTCGCGCATAGCAGCACATAAACCGTGAATGTACTTCATGATCATGCGCTTGGGAGTAGACACCAGATGAGGCACAATGATGCTAAGTTGCTTGAAACAGGTTGTGTAAGCTAGATTGTCATCGCCCGCTTGTTTCAAATGCCAAAACTCATCTTGGAGTTTCTGTTGTTCATGAGGAGGGCAGAATTCAAGCATCATCAACTCCCTAACCTCAGGCCATGGCAAGGCATAAGCTTCCTCATTGGATCGAATGTTCCTCTCATTCGTCCACCATTCCAGAGCTCTTCCTTGAAATACACCCGTTGCGCTCCTAGTCTTTAGGTGTTACGGGCACTCGCTGCTAATGAAGGTAACCTCGATGCTGTCGAACCACTCCAGCACAGCATTCACTCCATCACTGCCCGTGAAAGGCTTAGGATTGCAAGAGACAAAGTGTTTGTAATTGAAGCTCACTGGCTTAGGCTGGACCACTTTAGAGTCGGCAGAGGAATGAGGAGTACTGGATCCCTAGATTTCCATGACGATCTTTAGAACAATTCAGGCGATCTGGTCGGCCGTAAAAGACATCATCTTTTTCTGAGAGTTGGCCTTAGACTTCTTGTGGGAATGGTGATGTCGACTGGAAGACATCTAAAGATCCAAAAACAAGGATCGGATGAGATTCGATCATAATGTTTAAGTTGACTAGTATCACAGGGTATACCATATAGCATATGTTTCACATAGTATAAAATTGTTTCACATAACGCATATGTTTCACATAGTTTAAGATTGTTTCGCATAATGCATATGTTTCACATAGTATAAGATTGTTTCGCATAACTCATATGTTTCACATAGTATAAGATTGTTTCGCATAACATGTATGTCTCACATAGTGTAACAAGTTTCCATATAGTATCACATAGAATAACGAAAGCATTATAAATTTAGTTTGTTCACAAGGAATTATTATAGTTTTAGATTGCGGAGACACGTGCGATATGAGTAACGTTTTCGAATAAACAAAGCATCAAGTATAAATCCATATGTAAATCGAGATAGCATAAAAGATGGGCTCATAAACTATAGGATTGTTTCGGGTAGAGAAACGTTGACTAACCAAAGTAAATCGAACCCTTTCGAGTTAAGGCAACGTGCTTTGGCCTGCTAAACAAATACGTTCATCGATGTTAGGCCTACGATATTTGTCCTTTCGGTTACTACATGTTCTTAATCGATCGGAAAGTTCGAGACCTTGGCGAGACTAAAAATCAAAGAGTGGGACTAGTTATGAAGATGCGAGTTCCACCTCTAACTTGGTAACATCATACCCTGATGTTGCTGGTGCTTATCAAAAGATAAGACCCATTAGAATATGAAATGGAAATTTCCCTTCAAGGTTTGGATGTCACTCCTAACTTGAGGGTATATCTCGTGCAAAATATAAGCATCGCTGAGTGAAAGTCGTCATTTAAAGGCAGGAATCACCCCTGTTTTGATGAGTCGTTTCATTTGTATCACAAGAGTGTATCCAAAGCATCCAAGTGTGTATTGTGTTAGCCTTAGGAAAGGCATGTAAGATTAATAAGGAAGTGTTGCTAGGAAGCATATGAGGCAGAATGCATAAGTTTTAAACAACAGATAAGAGGCATGATTCCTAGAACTATAGACTAGGCAAAAGCATTCCTACTTCTCCCTAATTCCCTATAGTTATGGCTCTGATACCAATCTGTCACACCCTAACCGATGGCGGAAACATCGGGGCGCGACACTAAGCATTCAGATTGCTCATGAGATTCCATAACACTATTCGTTTCGATATAGATTAGATCAAGATTTCATATCAAATACTAAATTGTCATACATGCCAAATATGATCAAAATTGTATCAAAACAACTTAAACAATTCGCACATTGATTCAAAACATTGTTTATCTAAGGTGTGTATCTAGAGTCACCCTAGCTTATTTCTTCAGCATCCAAACTTATCAACCTGCAACATGTATAAAAATACAATCAACAAAAATGTTGGCGAGTATACAAGTTTGAATACATAGCATAATAGTTTCAAGTTTAAAACTCATATCCAACTTGAACATCATATAAATAGTTTCAGCCATGCTAGTTCACGCAGTCCAAGTGATAGCCCTAGTTTACCAACGCGTTAACTTTGCCTATTCCAAGAGTCTAGCGGGAGGTTAAATGTCTCATCCTAACAATACCCCTCGACTACAAATGGGGGAGGTGCGTTACCCTATAGCGCTACTATTGTTAAGGCGGAACTACACACAGGGATTAAACGTTCACATAGCACAAAATAGTCTCAATAGTTTCATGTTTCATGTTTCATATTTAACACGGATAGAGTATGTTTCGAATAAGTTTCAAGTGTCACGTGTCTTGATATAGAATACATGTTGCATCCCAAAAGTGTTTAAAGAAAAAAGGGATCGAGTATACTCACAGTGGGTGCTTAGAACCAAACACTGTTAATTGGATCGAAGGGAGCGCTGGATCAGCATGGATTTAGAATGGTAGCGTCAGCATTGAACATCGTGTTAAATAGAGTATCAAATGGTGGATGGGGATAACCCATTCGATCGGATGGTCATCAAGACGGATGGTCATCCAGATGGATGATCATTCAAATGAGTGATGTGAGTGTTTGTAAATCATTTGAGAACTTTTGAAGTTTTCGTTGTAGTATCTAAACAAGTCATCCGGTCGGATAGTCATCCGGATTCGATCGGATGGCTATTCGATCAAGAGTTTGGAACTTTAATCAAGGATACTGACCACCTGGTCGAAAGGTCATTCGATCGGATGGTTATCCGATCGGATGGTTATCCGATCGGATGGTTATCCGATCGGATGGCCATTCGAGTCTCAATCTGTAAAACCCATATATGTTTTTGACAAAAAGTCGCAGCGGAAAATTCATGCCAAAAAATTTCTTTCATTATAAACTTCATGCCTTACTTGAAAGTCCATTTTTTTAAACAACTCTTTTATATTGAATACATCAATCTAACTCATTTACGGAATAAAACATAACTTATGGGTATCAAATTACATTCTCGAACAATCCTGTACAATCCATCATGTGTCTCGGTCTTCATTCTCTACTCCTCGTGATAATCCCCGTGACTCGTACAACCTGCGCTCACCACATACGTTCATAGCATTAGCACACCTTATTAATATAAACAAGATTCATCCTTATTTATTTTCCATTCTGTTAACTCTTTTCATTCAAGCTTTCCATCTAAGTGCATAATCCGTGGTGAGTCCTCCTTATTGTACCTGCGTTACAGTTTATTCACAAGGTACACTTTTAATATCGTCAATACTCAATTGTATTGAAAACATGCGTACGTACTTTCATACTTACTTAAATACATGCATACGTTCACACATTACTACTTACATACATACATACATACATACATACATACATACTTACATACCTACGTCATTACATACATGCCTACATACATACATACCTACATCATTACATATATGCCTACATACTTACATACCTACATCATTACATACATTCATAACATTATACATACACACCTACATTATTACATACATTCATAACATTATACATACATACCTACATATATCAAACAATTGAAAAGAAAATAAAATTTCTGGATTTACGTCTGTCGCGCCACGCGACAGACTGCTCTTAATCCTTTGCGGGCCACGAGCGCTCTCGCGTGTCGCACCCGGACTATGGTACCCCTGCGCGTGTCGTGGGGAAGAACGTTTCCCAGCAGGTCTGCATCTGGACCTGCATTTCCTGCCCAGCTCTAGTTTTGTTTCAAATACAAAGTTTCAAGTGCCATAACTGTTTATCTACTTATCCAATTTACGCGATTCTTTTTCTTACGTGATCGTAATTTAATTCTCCATCACATGGAGTTAACATCCATCATCCGGATTAACAAAATTTTAGACTTACAAGCTTTCGGCTTATTACCTTTTTACAAAGTTTTGACCCGTTAATGCATTTATCAAAATAACCTGTTTATTTGACCTCGATTTCTTATGAACCTTATAATTTCAACGTTGTCTATCATATACGGTTCAGATCACGGGTTTCTTGCATCTTCTTAACCCATTTTCATTCGTGTGCTTATTTTGACCCGTTAAGGGTATTTGCACATTTTAATGCATTTTACTCTCAAAATCATACTTTTCGCTTTCATACTTGTCCTAAGTGTTCATTTAATCAAATAGCTTGTTTCTAAACAACTTTTAAGGTCGTTTGGCCAGATATACCCATCAAGGGCGTTTTGGTCAACATTAGTTCCGTCCTTACGACGAAGGACTTCATTACATATTTAACAAATCCCACGACTTAACTACAACTGTAAACACACATACCTGGCTCGGGTCAAAGCTATGACCTGTTTTAATACTTCATCCACTAAGTCGCTAGTTAATAGCAACGCAAATCCTTTCGCTATTCACCCTGTGAATTTATAATACTTGACAATACAATCATTAGTCGGCATCGTCAAATGGTGATATCTTCACCATTTGACCGATTTGGTCTAAAAGACCATTTCGTCCTTGTGGGATTGCAATTATTTATTATCCCCTCCATATAACATGTTCCTTCGTTAATTCGTAATTAAAATTACCATAATACCCATTTACCCCTTTTTATCCATCAAACTTAGTCTCTTATCATAGCCACATGTTCTGGCCCGTATCTATACTTGTCGGAACATCATACTTCATATATTAATTTATCATGTTCGTAATCTATACGATAAATATATATTCTACAAAAAGGGTGTAAGCTTAACTTACCTCGCATCCAAATATGTTTCCCATGTGTATACGTTCCGTTTGACCCGCTTCTTTCCCAAGCTTCCACACCGCTTATCAAGCATCAAACTATCATATATTATTTTCAAGATAGTTAGCTTATCCATTCCATCTCACGGATCTTATATCGAAATTATCATTCGACCTTATAACATGCTAATCTATCAAATCTTAGCCAAATTCTTTAAACATTCACACATATACGATTTCAAACATCACTACCAAGAGCATATGATCATTTTCATCATATTATACAAAACCCACTTCATAACTACTTTGTTAATCACTTACAAGTGATCTAATCTCAATTACCTCATAATTTCATCATATACTTAGTGTGTATACTACCTCCTAAGCATAGTGTACAACTAATTTATGCATATTCTTCTAATCTCATACATAATTCCTCCAATCCTCCTACTAATCAATATGCATTCATTCACACATAAACATCAAACATATTAGCATCACATTTCTTTCAATTCCTCTAACAAGAATGCATCATACATATCAAAATTCATCTATATTAAACAAGAATTGGACATGGGTGATTATTCAAGTCATCATTCTTATCATAACAAATGGGTTTCACCCCAAAACATCAAATTCACCCAAACCATGCATAATCTATGTTCTAGATGATGATTCTAACACATGCTCATACTCAATTTCATACCAATTCATGGATTAGAACTTAACCCACTTCGTGCAAGATCACCAATCTAGGTTTTAAGACATACCTTATGATCCCCTTGTGAAGGTGATCATTAATCCATGCTCGGTTGAATTTAAGCTTCATTTAGCTTTCCAAATTGAAGATTTTAGAGGAACTAGGATTTGAACCCCTTTGTCTTCTTCCTGGACATCGATACACACACACACACTGGTGTTTTAACTTAGTTAATAAAAACTCATATTTCCCACTTAACGATTTTGGTCCCTCAAGTTTCATTTTGTTTATATAAGAGGCTAAAACTCATTTCTTTATATCAACCAGGTTCTATTTTACCAAACCCGTTTTTGGGGTCTTACACAATCTGATGTTTTGAAAAACTGGTAAAAATATTCTAAATTTACGTTTCGAGCTGTAACGGAGACGACGTGATGACGTGTCAAACAACGGGAAAGCATACCAAGTCCAGTTCATCCAATCGGATGGGAATCACCCCATTCGATCAGTTGACTGTTCTTGGTGATCTTTCATGTTCAAACCGTAATCCGGTCATCTCTCCGGTGGAAATCAGTTATCAAGCCGGCTCTCGACTAAGGACGAGTAGAGAGTCGGTACGAGCTTAGGCTCCAACGGTTTTGAATGAATGAGTGTAAAAGAGTTGAAAGAAAAGTTTGAAAATGATTGAAGAATATTAAAATATGTCAAAATCTGTGGAAATCTTGTTGTGATTTGTGGTTAAACATGTGGAATCCTTTAGTTCTGGACCAAACTTGATGGAATGATGTCACCAAGTGAACAACATCTTCAAGTAGTCCAAATCAGGTGATTCCAAGGTGTAAACCAGTGATTTTAATAGAGAAGATGATAAAGAAATGTGTAATGATGATGATTGTACAAGATTTGAGTGGAAATACTTACCAAATAAGCTTGAATCGAGAGGAATGTGTCTGAGAATGAACTAGGAGTGAGTTGGGTCGAATGGAGCTGTCACATCAGTGAACAGTAGAGAATGGATGGTATTTATAGGCTGAGAGAAGGAACTAAGGTGGTGCAAGGTGAGTAGTGGTCGGATGGCCTTCCGGTCGGATGGCCATCTGGTCAGATGGTCATCCGATCGGATGGTCATTCGATTGGATGTCCATTTGGACAGCCGGTACTCGTTTGCTAGTTTTTCACCTTTGGTTTGATTCGCGAGCGAGTTTAAGCGTTGCGTTGCGTATTATTGTGATGATTCATTGTTTCATATTATTCAAGTATAAGATTCGTATAATCAAGAACAAACTCGTGCTTCAATATAGTTTAAACAAGTTTCTTGTTCCATAGTGTCACACCCCGACCACGTAAAACATCAAATCGTGGCGGAGACGTCAGGGAGTGTTGTAACAGAATTATTGTTCCACAACCATGGTAATTAAAATTACATTTTATTCAACAACCAAAGGTGGAATACATTGTTTCAAAACAAGAACCAAAGAGTACACAACATAATTAAACTAAGTCTATCTTTATTTCAAGTCTCTAAGGCACAGGTCCGCCCTAGTGTCACGATCAACATCCTAAGCGACAGCTCCTGAAAACACATGTGAAAATAAGTACGTCAGCATAAAAATGCCTGTGAGATACATAGGTTTTATGAAAATAGGATTCATGACTTAAGTTTAGAGAAATGTTTAATGAAAATCAGTCATGAACCTTGTTAAATGTTTTGTTTTATAAATCATTTGAAAAAAACGATAGCAAAATCAGATGATATGTATATATAAAAGAATAATGTGTGGTTAAAAGAATAACCAAGTAAAAAGAGTTTGTATAAACCAAGTTATTTGTAAAACAATGTTTAAGTGAAAATGTGTTGTAAATGTAATATGTCTAAACTAAAGTGGTTTAAATGACGCTACGATATGTAATATCATACAAACACTTATATATAGGAAGTACCAGCGGCGTATCCACCATGCTTGTATCATATTACACACGCCTCGTTATTTAAGTCACTCAAACCAACCAACATTGTAAAATATCCATGTTTTAGTCTAATTGTCAAATGTCATAGTATAAACCAAGTTGAATATAAGTCATGTAATGTGTAAACAGAAGTTATGTATGGTAAGTAATATGAGACTACTTAAACCACAAGTAAAAATGTACAAAACAAAGTATTTTGAATACACCAAAAGTTATGTTTTGTAAAATAATTACATGTTTTACTGATACAAACATTATGCGGTAAGTTAACGCATACATTCAAGCCTTGAGACAGCAGGATAACCTTAGAGTAAAGATTATCAAAGTAAAATGTTTTCGGATGCAGTCATTCCTTACACCCAAACAAACCTAGGATGTCAGGAATGGGATTTGTCAAGTCCTATGGTACCATTACTTACTACCGAGCGGCGTAGCTAATGTTAATGAATGTAGTTTAGACCCATTGAACAACCAAATGTCATATCAAAATGTAAATATGTAATGAAAGTAATGTACTAAGTATGCTAAGTTAACATACAAAGCAGAAAAGTCATGTAAATCAATGTGCTAAATATGCTAAGTTAACATATAAAGCAAAAGAAGATGTAATGTAAATTAATATGCTAGCATGCTAAGTAAACATACATAGCAAGACAAAATGAAATTTATGTACTAATAGTGTACTAATGAACATAGCAAGTATATGATATGAAAACATGGAAAGCATGAAAATAACAAGTAGGCACATGTGTTTCACCCCAAAATGTTTGGAAAACAGTAAAATAGGGGTCTATGTACTCACTTGATATTGCTTAGAAGTCCTAGGATAACCACCAAGCAAAGTTAGAAGATCACGGAATCAAACGGCACCTAATATAGGTACCTACATTAATAAACGGACATATTCGGAGGATCGGGTAGCATTAGGGTTCGTAAACCAAATGAGTGTATGAACTCAAGTAATATGGTTTAACAAAGCCTACATACTAAAACGAAACTTATCCTAAGTGCTTTTGACCCGTTACGACCCGTTTAGGTAGCTTATGCTACTTTAACGCGTCGTTCGCGTAAAACGCGTTCGAAACGCCTAACTAGTCCTATGACAAGTAATATATGCCTTAACATGTCTAATATTGTTGCTAAATCAGTTTAGATGTCAAAATTTGGGTTACATAGGCTTAAAATGAATTTTGACGTAAACCATTTGCAACACTCACAAACAGCTGGGACAGCTGGAAGCAGGCTGTTTTCAACTTTCTACATATCTGGGAGGCTCACACGACCCGCGTAAGGGACAAAAAAATCTTACGCGGCCCGCCTGGGCTACACAGATCAGAAACAAGTTTGCAGAAATGATAGTTTTGGTCCCTGTTAGTGTTTAAAGCCATTTCCGACATTTCTAAGGCCCGTTAAGCCAACTTTAAGGCCCTAAAATGATGCCTAAACATTGTGGACATGAAACATGCTCAAAAATATGCCGGATGTCGGTTCATTTGGTCGTACGATCGCGATGTTCGCTTAATTACGACGGAATGCGCATAAGCGCGAAAAACGATCCAAATTGCGCGACGAACGGATTTTTCTCATGCCAAACACTAAAATAAAATATTTTAATGCTTACATAAATTTTTGGATGTCCGGATGTATTCAGAACGTAAGTTATGCGCGAAAATGCAAACTTATGCACTTTTTGACGCTTTTAGTCCCTGAATGAGCATAAAGTTTATTTTAGCACACCGAACCTCTCAAAGCCTATTTCTAAGCTAAGTAAAGGGTATTTAGGGTGTGTTTAACTTATGATCATGTTCCGGAATGTTTGTTACAGTTCAAATCGGCATACTTTCGCAGTTTGTCGAATTTAGTCTCTGTAAGCGAATAGACTTGATTTGCCATACCAAAGCCTTCAAAACTTATTTCTAAGTTATGTAAAGGTTATTTAATGTATGTTAAGCAGATGTTGATGTTCCGGAGTATTTTTCGCTTTAAACTGACTACGTTTACGCACCAGTTTGCGTATAATTATCCAGAAAGCGATATAGAGTTTGAAATTGAATAAAAGTCAAAACATGAAAAAACATAAAACATAAACAAACAAACATTGGGATCGAAATAACTTCATTTCATTGATAACTGAACTGTTTACAATGATTACAAGCACAGATGTCACAGTCTCCCCTACTTGTGAAAATTTCGTCCCGAAATTTGTTTAGAGGAAACTCGTGGGAAAAGATGCGGATACTTCGCCTTCATTTAATCTTCACGTTCCCAAGTAAACTCAGGTCCACGCTTAGATTCCCAGCGAACTTTAACCAAAGGAATGCGCTTGCGTTTAAGCCATTTGACTATACGGTCCATGATTTCCACAGGTTTTTCAACAAAATGCGGTTGTCAACACGAATTTCGTCAAGTGGTATGTGGAGGTTCTCATCAGCAAGGCACTTCTTGAGATTGGACACGTGAAAGGTTGGATGAGCATTTCCAAGTTCAGGAGGTAACTCAAGTCTGTAGGCTACCTTACCGATTCTTTCGACGATCTTGAATGGTCCAACATATCTAAGTGCAAGTTTTCATGTCTTTCCAAATCTGATCACACCTTTCCAAGGAGAGACCTTAAGTAATACACGATCACCGACTTGAAATTCCAAGGGTTTGCGTCGTTGGTCCGCGTAACTCTTTTGACGGCTTCGAGCTGTCTGGAGGTTATCACGAACTTTCTTAACCTTATCAGTTGTCTCTAGAATGAGGTCAGGTCCAGTAAGTTGAGCCTCACCTATCTCATTCCAGCAGACTGGTGAACGACATTTTCGACCATAGAGAGCCTCGAAAGGAGCCATGTTGATGCTGGAGTGATAACTGTTGTTGTAGGAGAATTCAATCAATGGAAGATGTGAATCCCAACTACCATCAAAATCGATCACACAAGCTCTAAGCATATCCTCCAAAGTCTGGATTGTTCTTTCAGATTGACCATCAGATTGCGGATGATAAGCAGTGCTTAGATTAAGTTGGGTCCCCATAGCAGATTGCATGGTTCTCCAAAAGCAAGAAGAGAAACGAGCATCTCTATCAGAAATAATGTTCAAAAGAACACCATGTTGAGTTACGATTTCATCCACATAAATTTTAGCAAGCTTCTCAGCAGAAAAATCCTCACAGATTGGCAAGAAATGCGCTGACTTAGTAAGACGATCAACAACTACCCAAATGGCATCATGACCTTTCTTTGTGCGCGGAAGTTTAGTAATGAGATCCATAGCGATGTTTTCCCATTTCCAAATTGGGATCTCTGGTTGTTCTAATAAACCAGAAGGATGTTGGTGTTCAGCCTTGACCTTAAGACAAGTAAGGCATTTTGAAACGTACAAGGCAATGTCTTTCTTCATACCAGGCCACCAATACTGAGTACGAAGATCCTTATACATCTTATCCGAGCCAGGATGAATAGAATAACGAGACTTATGAGCTTCATCCATAAGCAAAGTGCGAAGATCATCTAGGCTTGGGACCCACAAACGGTCCATGAAATAATACGATCCATTGCCCTTCAGTTCAAGATCAGGCTTAATGTGATAGGGTAATTCCTTACCCATCAAGTCTTGTGAGACACAAGCATGTTGAGCCTGAGAGATGCGGGCTTGAATATCAGATTGGGTCTGGATATCAGATTGAACACGAACACAATGAAGCTGGACATGTTCTTTACGACTCAAAGCGTCAGCCACGATATTCGCCTTACCTGGATGGTAGCGAATTTCGCAGTCGTAGTCGTTTAGAAGCTCAACCCAATGTCTTTGTCTCATGTTGAGTTCTTTCTGATTGAAGATATGCTGAAGACTTTTGTGGTCAGTGAAAACCACACATTTTGTACCATACAAATAGTGTCTCCAGATCTTAAGAGCGAACACAACTGCACCCAACTCAAGATCATGAGTGGTGTAGTTTTTCTCATGCACCTTCAACTGCCTCGATGCATATGCTATGACTTTGTTCCTTTGCATCAGAACACAGCCAAGTCCCAAATTGGATGCATCGCAGTACACGACAAAATCATCATTACCTTCGGGCAAAGATAGGATAGGCGCATCACAAAGCTTCTGCTTCATGGTCTGAAATGCTTCTTCTTGTTTAGAACCCCATTCAAAGGGTTTATTCTTCTGAGTTAGAGCAGTTAGGGGAACTGCAATCTTTGAGAAATTTTCGATGAAGCGGCGGTAATAACCCGCGAGACCAAGAAATGAACGAACTTCGGTAGGAGTAGTAGGCGTGTCCCAATCCTTAATTGCACTAATCTTGGAGGGATCTACATGAATACCTTGTTCATTGACAATATGAACCAAAAATTGAACTTCTTTCAGCCAAAATTCACACTTGGAGAACTTGGCGAAAAGTTGCTCTTTCTTTAGGAGTTCCAGAGTAAGACGAAGATGTTGCTCATGATCAGCTTGCGTCTTAGAGTATATCAAAATGTCATCAATAAAAACAATGATGAACTTATCTAAATAAGGCTTGCAAACCCTATTCATCAAGTCCATGAAACCAGCAGGAGCATTAGTCAAACCGAAAGGCATAACTGCCCATAACGAGTGCAGAACGCTGTCTTGGGAATATCTTCTTCATGCACACGAAGTTGATGATACCCAGAACGCAGATCAATCTTTGAAAAGTAAGAAGCGCCTTGTAACTGATCAAAGAGATCATCAATGCGAGGTAGGGGATATCGATTCTTGATGGTAAGCTTGTTAAGCTCACGGTAATCGATGCACATCCTGAAAGATCCATCCTTCTTCTTGACAAAAAGAATGGGAGCACCCCAAGGTGAAAAGCTAGGACGAATAAAACCTTTATCCGAAAATTCCTGAAGCTCCTTAGACAGTTCTTGCATCTCAGACGGTGCAAGACGATATGGAGATCTGGCAATGGGATTTGCACCAGGTACAAGATCAATACGGAACTCGACTTGGCGCGCTGGGGGTAATCCAGGTAACTCCTCAGGAAATAGCTCCGGATAATCCCGAACGACAGGGATATCTTGAATGGACTTACCTTTGCCTTTATCTTCTACTGCAACATGTGCTAAGAAGGCCACATAATTCTTTCGCAGATACTTTCGAGCTTGAAAACAAGACATGAGCTTGAGACTACTAATAGGTTTCACACCATGAACCTGTAGGATCTCACCTATCGAGAGTGGAACACGAACAATCTTCTCAAAACATACTACCTCTGCGTGATGCTTGGCTAACCAATCCATACCCACAATAATGTCGAAGCTCCCAAGTTGCATTGGCGTGAGGTCAATGGGAAAAAGATGGTCGTTAAGGTTTAATTGGCAATTGCGAAGAACAGAATCAAGAACAACGGGTTCACCACTAGCAACTTCTACTGTCAAAGGCTTACCTAGTTTCGTTCTAGACACGCGAAGCAATGGCTCAAAAGATAATGACACAAAACTCTTATCGGCACCAGAATCAAAAAGAACAGATACGGGTTGATTATTAACAAAGAACGTACCGTTAACCGCTTCATTTTCTGCTTGCGCCTCTTGTGCATTCATGTTGAAGACTCGACCTCGAGCCTGAGCCTGAGATGGATTCGCATTCACCAATCTTGGACATTGATTACAGTAGTGGGTCAGATCCCCACAGTTATAACAAGAACCTGGTGGGTAGTGAGGTCGTGCAGCTTGACCTTGTTGCTGAGCAAGAGGTTGAGCAACTTGTTGAGCCGGGTTCTGAACGGCCCGATTCTGATTGGCAGGAATGCGGCAGGTGTCAGCAAGATGACCAGATCTTCCGCAGTTGGTGCAATGACGACACTGGAGGTGTGTTTGGTGATGACCGTTACATCTGTTGCACAAAGGTGCATTGCCAAGATAAGGTTTCTTGGCAAGTGGTTGCGCAGGCTGATTTGGTGCAGCTTGTGTAGTAACGGCGAAATTTTGGGAAGCCTTACGCTTCCTAGAACCCTTCGAGGAACCAGAATCCTTACCCTTCTTGTTCTTACCCTTCTTGCTATCCTCTTTGTCAGACGACTGCTTCTTACCCTTGTCACCCTTTCTATGCAGCTTGCCCCTTCAAACCTGTGACTCGGTCAATGTCGCAGATAGCTCGATTGCCTGACGGACTGTGGTAGGGTTACTACCAGTAACGGTGTCTTGTATGGAGTCAGGTAGGCCATCGATATACCTCTCAATAGCCTTCTCGAGTGGGGTAACCATTATTGGGCATAACAAACTCAGCTCCTCATACCTATTAGTATATGCCCGGTGCTCGCCACTATCCTACTTCAGATCATCAAACTCCCTTTCTAGAGCTCGCAGTTCATAACGAGGACAAAACTCCCTCATCATAAGAGTCCTAAGTTCAGCCCATGTTTGTGCTAAAGCAACCTCAGCACCACGGTCTCTCATAACCCCGTTCCACCATGTGAGAGCCCTCTTCTGAAACATGCTTGATGCAAAATCGACTTTGCGATTATCAGGACACTGAACGAGACGGAAAGTATTCTCAATGCTCTTGAACCATTGAAGGAGCCCAATTGCCCCTTCAGAACCACTGAACTTGAGTGGTTTACCCGAGTTAAAACTCTTGAAATTGCATGGAGCATTATTGTTGTTGTTGGCTTGGTTATATTGAGCAATAAGATTTGGGAATGCAGCAGCCATTTGCTGCATGATGATTTCTGCCAGTTCGGCATTTGGTAGCGGATTTTCGCGTCGAGGAGGCATTCTAAAAGAGGAAACATGAAAGGAAACGGATGAGAAGGTTAGATGAAAAGAGTGAGATGAAATGAAATCAACAAAGGCAAGGATGGTGGTCATTTTTCCGTATCACAAAGCAAACAAACGACTCACAGTGACTAATCAAAGTAAATAGGTCAAAATAATGTATCGCGAAGACATGCTCGCCTATAAGTGAACACTTACCCCAAGAATTCCCAGGTAAGAGTGACTGGTCCGATTATGTGGATTTGTACGAACACTCTAGCCATAGACAGAAAACCCAGGGTACAGGCATTCACTCTTCCAGTTTGCACGTGTTCACACTATTTAGAACCCAAAACCTTGACGAGATTTTGAAAACTTGGAAGGCACAAGGCCAAAAGAATCATTCAAAAACGGATGATAAATTTTCAAAATCATTCAGAAAAATTGAAGGGTTCAAAACCTTACAATAAATTATTTAAAAACAGATGATTCATTTTTTTAAAAATCGTTTCGGAAAATTGGGTTCTTGTTTTGGTGATCACCTAAGGATAGGTGAAGTGCATGTCTTAAGATCTAAACACAAGACAACTTGTGTTGGGGTCCTAGAAAGGTTATAGTCTAGGTCAAAGCATTACTAATAACCTAATTCCCTATAACCATTGGCTCTGATACCAACTCTTCTGTCACACCCCGACCACGTAAAACATCAAATCGTGGCGGAGACGTCGGGGAGTGTTGTAACAGAATTATTGTTCCACAACCATGGTAATTAAAATTACATTTTATTCAACAACCAAAGGTGGAATACATTGTTTCAAAACAAGAACCAAAGAGTACACAACATAATTAAACTAAGTCTATCTTTATTTTAAGTCTCTAAGGCACAGGTCCGTCCTAGTGTCACGATCAACATCCTAAGCGACAGCTCCTGAAAACACATGTGAAAATAAGTACGTCAGCATAAAAATGCCTGTGAGATACATAGGTTTTATGAAAATTGGATTCATGACTTGAGTTTAGAGAAATGTTTAATGAAAATTAGTCATGAACCTTGTTAAATGTTTTGTTTTATAAATCATTTGAAAAACGATAGCAAAATCAGATGATATGTATATATAAAAGAATAATGTGTGGTTAAAAGAATAACCAAGTAAAAAGAGTTTGTATAAACCAAGTTATTTGTAAAACAATGTTTAAGTGAAAATGTGTTGTAAATGTAATATGTCTAAACTAAAGTGGTTTAAATGACGCTACGATATGTAATATCATACAAACACTTATATATAGGAAGTACCAGCGGCGTATCCACCATGCTTGTATTATATTACACACGCCTCGTTATTTAAGTCACTCAAACCAACCAACATTGTAAAATATCCATGTTTTAGTCTAATAGTCAAATGTCATAGTATAAACCAAGTTGAATATAAGTCATGTAATGTGTAAACAGAAGTTATGTATGGTAAGTAATATGAGACTACTTAAACCACAAGTAAAAATGTACAAAACAAAGTATTTTAAATACACCAAAAGTTATGTTTTGTAAAATAATTACATGTTTTACTGATACAAACATTTATGCGGTAAGTTAACGCATACATTCAAGCCTTGAGACAGCAGGATAACCTTAGAGTAAAGATTATCAAAGTAAAATGTTTTCGGATTCAGTCATTCCTTACACCCAAACAAACCTAGGATGTCAGGAATGGGATTTGTCAAGTCCTATGGTACCATTACTTACTACCGAGTGGCGTAGCTAATGTTAATGAATGTAGTTTAGACCCGTTGAACAACCAAATGTCATATCAAAATGTAAATATGTAATGAAAGTAATGTACTAAGTATGCTAAGTTAACATACAAAGCAGAAAAGTCATGTAAATCAATGTGCTAAATATGCTAAGTTAACATATAAAGCAAAAGAAGATGTAATGTAAATTAATATGCTAGCATGCTAAGTAAACATACATAGCAAGACAAAATGAAATTTATGTACTAACAGTGTACTAATGAACATAGCAAGTATATGATATGAAAACATGGAAAGCATGAAAATAACAAGTAGGCACATGTGTTTCACCCCAAAATGTTTGGAAAACAGTAAAAGAGGGGTCTATGTACTCACTTGAGATTGCTTAGAAGTCCTAGGATAACCACCAAGCAATGTTAGAAGATCACGGAATCAAACGGCACCTAATATAGGTAACTACATTAATAAACGGACCTATTCGGAGGATCGGGTAGCATTGGGGTTTGTAAACCAAATGAGTGTATGAACTCAAGTAATATGGTTTAACAAAGCCTACATACTAAAACGAAACTTATCCTAAGTGCTTTTGACCCGTTACGACCCGTTTAGGTAGCTTATGCTACTTTAACGCGTCGTTCGCGTAAAACGCGTTCGGAACGCCTAACTAGTCCTATGACAAGTAATATATGCCTTAACATGTCTAATATTGTTGCTAAATCAGTTTAGATGTCAAAATTTGGGTTACATGGGCTTAAAATTAATTTTGAAGTAAAAAAGGGCATTTTTGGTAATTTACCTAAGGCATAAGAACTACTTATCATACAACTACTCAAACGATGTGACCATAAGGTATAACCTCGGAAGGTTATTCCCTATACTTACTATGGTCACCTAAAGTGTTTGGTCGGATCCTAATGACCGACCAAATGGGTCGGGTTCGAAAGCATAAGCGATTGATTAGATCGCTTACCTTTACGACCCTAGACAAGCACAAATCTAAAAGTGACGAGCTAAACATGCTAGAACATGTTTAGTTAAGTTAGAAAACAGGTTTTGATATCAAAACAAACGGTTTTGATACCCTAGAGTAGTTTGGTTACAAAATACGCGAGAACACGCATTTTTTTCCAAAACTACGACTCGTCACTGAGCCTAGATAACGTGGTAATCAGTAGGTATAGTCACTAGGGACTATAACCATCGTGATTACGCTCATGTTATGAAGTTCAAACGAACTTCGCATTGACCATAAACTGGTCAATGCCGAAAGTCAAATGCAGGTTGACTTTCAAGCTAAAAACGCATAAAAAGAACGAAGGAACACTTACAAAGGGTCCCCGCAAGATTGATTATTCAAGTATTTCTCAGGTATGAAGTGTTGCACACTTCAACTTAGAGAAAATATCAGATATCAAGTGGGTTGCAAGTGAACTATGGAGGGGTATTTATAGTTTTCGTAGAACCGTTAGGATCATTTCTTGAAAACCGAGTTTCAATCTCAGCCGTACACCTCGAGCCCATGGTTTTATAAAACCATTTGAGCCCCTAGATTAAGCCCATGGTTTGTCAAAAACCATTTGCAACACTCACAAACAGTTGGGACAGCTGGAAGCAGGCTGTTTTCAACTTTCTACATATCTGGGAGGCTCACACGGCCCGCGTAAGGGACAACAAAAGCTTACGCGGCCCGCCTGGGCTGCACAGATCAGAAACAAGTTTGTAGAAATGATAGTTTTGGTCCCTGTTAGTGTTTAAAGCCATTTCAGACACTTCTAAGGCCCGTTAAGCCAAATTTAAGGCCCTAAAATGATGCCTAAACATTGTGGACATGAAACATGCTCAAAAATATGTCGGATGTCGGTTCGTTTGGTCGTACGATCGCGATGTTCGCTTAATTACGACGGAATGCGCATAAGCGCGAAAAACGATCCAAATTGCGCGACGAATGGATTTTTCTCATGCCAAACACTAAAATAAAATATTTTAATGCTTACATAAATTTTTGGATGTCCGGATGTATTCAGAACGTAAGTTATGCGCGAAAATGCAAACTTATGCACTTTTTGACGCTTTTAGTCCCTGAATGAGCATAAAGTTTATTTTAGCACACCGAACCTCTCAAAGCCTATTTCTAAGCTATGTAAAGGGAATTTAGGGTGTGTTTAACTTATGATCATGTTCCGGAATGTTTGTTACAGTTCAAATCGGCATACTTTCGCAGTTTGTCGAATTTAGTCTTTGTAAGCGAATAGACTTGATTTGCCATACCAAAGCCTTCAAAACTTATTTCTAAGTTATGTAAAGGTTATTTAAGGTATGTTAAGCATATGTTTATGTTCCGGAGTATTTTTCGCATTAAAATGACTACGTTTACGCACCAGTTTGCGTATAATTCTCCAGAAAGCGATATAGAGTTTGAAATTGAATAAAAGTCAAAAAATGAAAACATCAAACATAAACAAACAAACATTGGGATCGAAATAACTTTATTTCATTGATAACTGAACTATTTACATTGATTACAAGCACATATGTCACACATAGTATCAAGCATAATAAAGAGTCAAGACTCGTATCGTTCAAAGAGTCAAGATTCACATCGTTCAAAGATTCAAGTTTCGCATCGTTCAATAAATTGAAGTTTCACATCGTTTAATAGATTCAAGATTCATATCGTTCAATAGATTCAAGTTTCACATCGTTCAATAGATTCAAGATTCATATCGTTCAATAGATTCAGGATTCATATCTTTACCAAATGTTTAAAAGTGTCACATAGAGTTAAGATTCACATCGTTCACGCATCACATAGAATAATAGTTTAATATAATCATTATTAAAATAGTCTCATTGTCAAAATAGTATCAAAATAAAGTATCACGAGGGTAAAAGAGTCAATTGACTGGAAGTACGATGAGACTTGCTATTTATAGGTTAACATCAAAACGCAGGGCGTTACAACTATCCCTTTGGTGGGTAATATGGGTAATGACAGAATTTGTTATTTTAACAAACCCTTTGGTGGTTTGTTAGTCGAGTTAAAGATACCCTTTGGTGGTATAGAAGAGTCACACGTGTTTGAATGTATTCATTAAAGAAAGACCAAAAGTTGTATTTCACAATTAAAACACGGACGATTGAACGATGGATTTTAACACGGACGATTTGAACTAATTGAACGATTTGAACAATTTGGACGATTGGTTTATATAACACAAACGATTTGTAACAAGGATGATTTGGACGATTGGTTTATGGTAAGTGGTTAGGTAACGATGCGATGTGTAATGTAATAAAAGCATGGTGGATACGCCGCTGGTACTTCCTATATATAAGTGCTTTTATCACATTACATGTCGTAGTGTTATCTAGATCACTTGGACGAATGTTTTCAAACGATGTCACGTAACGATGTTTACTTAAAAATTAATGTTTGCTTCAAGACGATTTACTACTTGGTTTTACAATGACAAATGTTTCCAGTAAAGATTTGTGATACCCCAGGAAAACGCACAACACAACTAGCTTCTCCAGTGACGATGTGCTAAATTTCGGGACGAAATTTCTTTCAACTTGGGGATGATGTGACAACTCGTGCAAATTCCTGAACATTTTGTTTTACTGTGTAATTTCATGTACGTTAAATGAATTGAATTTGGTGATTTATTTTATTTGAACGATTGTGTGCTTGGTAATGTGTAATGTGAATTATGTGAAACCGAAACCCGAAACTGAAATATGGGAATACGTTATTTTGTGAAACGAAGCGTTGTAGTATATTACTTTGCGATACGAAACGTTTTATTTAGTTATTGCGTGTAAGTCGCGGAAATGACACTTTATAAACCCAACCCGCCACCCATACCCCTCCTTGCACCACAATTAGGCCCAACCCCACCCCATGTCCCCCATTCGAATTAGTAAGCCCAACCTACACCTTCTTGTTCCTTGCAGCCCATTAGCCCAAACACCCTTGTGTTTTAATTACACATACATGGCTTTGGGAACAAGAAAATCAAAAACTGAAACCCTAACACCCTCTAGGGTGTAACGGCCAGGAGGAACCCCCCCCCCCCCCTTGCGCAAACTAGATCCTTGTTCAGCTTCTTGATTCGTCTTTCACTTCCTCGTAAACCCTTCTCTTGCTCCAAGGTTAGTATTCTTGATTTGGATTGTGATTCATGGTGTGATTTTGTGGAAAACATGGTTGTGATTTTGTTGGACCGTGTTTCGACCCTGAAAAGTCAGTTGAGAACGTTCATCTTCATGTATAAAGGCGGAATCAGTATACACGAGGTTACACAGCTTTTCCTTTTCAATTCCTTCTCTTTTATTGCTTTCTGAGTTGATTTTGACAGAGTTCGGTTACATAAGCAATGACCAGGTCTCGCTCCAATGTCACACATGAATGATATGGTTTCGCTCAAACTAGCTATATATAGTAGATGTGGTTTCGCTTATATGGACTGACCATATAAGCGAACCTCCTATGTTACCTTATAAGCGAAACCATCATATGCCTTATAAGCGAAACCACCCTAGGTACATATGAGCGAAACCCCTTGTCTACATAAGCGAAACCTACTACATTAAACCATAAATTGACTTTCAAGACCCTATGTTGACCTATCTTGACCTAAGACATGATGTAGACGTAGTCAACAGACATTCTTGCACCAACAGACTCCCCCTTGGATGTTGACGAAGTCTTCAGCTCCGAGTCTTCAGTCTTGGTCTTTTCTCCATCTCTGTCTTTTCATCATAAGCACTCTATCTTCACAAGTTCAGTATCTTGTCCTAGCTCCATCTTCAAACTCCCCTTTGACTTTTGATCCAGACTCCTTCTTTCACAGACTCCCCCTCTCAATATGCTAGAATCTGAGGTCTTGATCTGGTTCAAGCTTTGACATTTAACTTCCGTGGGAATGATGAAGTCCAAAACCTGTTTCTCAAACATCAATCATTACAAACTATCTTTTCAACAATAAATCACAAACTCAAACAGTTTTAGAAATCCACTCAAGTATTCAGGTCCAAGTTAATGACCCTGATCACTTGATTAATCTACCAAGTTCAATTTAATGACCTCGGTTGATCATTTGACGAATCAAACTGATTTTGAAAAACATTTTACACATTTTCTGAAAATAACAAGTATCAAGTAAATGAACTTGTTTTTTACTTTTCAATAAAACAAAACTTCATCAAGATAAGCTCTCCTCATTCTTCAGTCCAGAATCTCATGCATCTGCTTCAACATCTGAGAATCCAACAATCAACTCTCCACTTTGGTTTGTCGGAAAATAAAGTAGAAATAAAATCTTTTTGGATTTTATAAAGTGTTCTAAACTAAGAAATGAAATACAGAAAACTTAAATTGCAGAAAGTAAACAAAATAAACTATTTACAAACATATTTTTGGCGAGCGTGTCAGGGAATCATATAAGCTATCAGACAAATTACGAGTACCGTTAAGCTTCATTTCATACTCAGACTTAAACAATTCACCTCGATTGTCGATATACTGATCCATCTTAAATTTCCACACAAATTTCAATTTACTCAGGATACGAATTAGATGTCTTATGAACTTAGCTCATTCATGTGTCCCACCTCTTGAATATACTCCCGTATCCAGAATCCCAATATTCAGTCTTACAGGTGAGTATACTACAATGATATCTGTACATAAATTAGGTAATGCGAGGGCCGAGGGATCTCAGGTCGATACTTTCGTATACGCAGAGAGATATCAGCTTCGACTTTACGGTATGTCCCCTTTAGAGGATCTTTTAGCTACAACAGCAGCAACTATCAATTTTATTGTTTCATCGGCATGCTGAGGGTTTATGCTATGTTTCAAGCATTTGCGAAAAGTATTATCCAAGGACTAGGTCAGAACTACCGTTCAGCAGAAGTCCCGAAATAATACCCCAGACATCATTGATTATAAAAACCTAGTATATCAGATTATGAGACCTTTCAAACGAGATTTCAGGGGTTACCTATATATCCAAGTAGTGTTCCCCACGAATTTCACAAGTTTGAAATTTTAGGTTTATATCCCGAATAAATCTACTAAATGTGTGAAAACCTATCGACACATCATTAGTGAGACTGTTTAATTCTTTTAAACTTTACAAATCTTTAGCATACTGTAATTGTCTAGCCGATGTACTATCATTTTCCCTATATACACAAGCTCTTTTTCAGATTTTATCATGTTTTTGTATTTTTGCATTTTTTACTGTTTTTGTATTTTCTAAAAAAAAATATCTATATACATCTATCTACTCTATCTACT
>JARYGA010033785.1:0-41381 GCA_030545235.1 Helianthus tuberosus
GAAGAACCGAACACGATAAAGTTAAAAGCTTCCGCACGACGTTTCGTCGTAACTTTAAACGACGAACTCAAATTCATTAAGTTGTATTATTTTCAAATTGTAAAAGTTTTAATTATCCCGTATTATTCAACATCACGTATGTACAATTAGTCAATTACATGTTTATTTTCGTAATTTATACGAAAACCTTTAAAATAATAACACGGGTGTTACAGTGTCTCCTTGTGAGACCCCGGTTCGATCCCCAGCGGTGGCGAGGGTGGGACATTTGTGCGCAATGATGGTGAAAAATCCACCGAGGAGGATTTGATCCTGAGCGTCACCCCGGTTTTCATCCGGCTGTTACTTCAGCGAGGAAACTCGTGTGAAGGCAGTACGGTTTCTGGGGGAACGCCGTAACCAAGTCTGACTACACAGCTCTGGCCCTGCTATCTGTGCAGATCTTGGCTAGGGTCGCTGATTTGACGATGTGACAATGGTCACCATTAGAAGTTCACCGTTCAAAAAAAAACAAAACAAAATCTCAAGTTACAAAATTAGTCCCTCAACTTGCATTTTAGATCGATTGGCAACTTTGGTCTCTTAACTTTTAAAGAGGTGCAAGGTTTGGTTTGGTAGGAAAGTGTTAGGTATTACAGGTTCAAGTTTAGATTTTTACATTTATTTATATATTGTAAATTGGGCACTTTGATGGGTTAGGTCGCCTACATCTTCAATACATGGAATGTATTGTTTTTAAGGTCGAAGGTTGTTAATTTTCGCGTCAAATGTAAGCATAAGTTGGCTATGTTAAGTTAGAGTGATACATTTATTTTAGTTACAAGCGATTCAAGACATGTATAGAGGTGTCCATTTATTTTTATTACATCTACATTTTTAAGATGCGGTAATAGTGCTTTTCAATGATTGGGTGAAATGGACGGCAAAGGGAATAGTGCCAGGCATCTGCCTGGCACTCCCCTATTGGGCCAACAAATTTACGATTTTATCCGGTTTTGAAATTACGATTTTGCCATTACTTCAAAATTATGTTTTTGTCCCAACTTAAAAATAAATTCACGTTTTTGCTCACAGCTAAAATTTTCAATTTTGCCATCGGTTCAGAATTACGATTTTGCTCCGTTTAAATTTACACTTTTGCCATTAGTTTTTTCCCCTTAAAATTACGTTTTTGTCATCAGTTCAAAATTATGTTTTGACCACCACTTAAAAATAAATTTACACTTTTGCTCCCAGCCAAAAATTTCAATTTTCCCCTCGGTTCAAAATTATGATTTTGCTCCGTTTAAATTTACAGTTTTGCCATTAGTTTTTTTTTCTCACAGTCAAGTTACGATTTTGCCCTCAACTTAAATTTACAGTCATGCCGGCAGCTGCCTGACACTCCCCCATTGGTCCATTTAATTTACGATTTTATTCCTGAATTAAAATTATGATTTCGCCCTCAGTTCAAAATTACATTTTTCCTATCGTTTTAGTTTTTTAGCAAAACTATAAAAGTTTTTTTGTTTTTATTGGTTGACTCCATTTAATTTTTTTTCGTGTCAAGGAGCTGCCTGACACTCGCTCTTTAGTTCTGAAAAATTACAGTTTGCCCCTGGGCCGAAAATTACGGTCTTAGCATCGTTTTAGTTTTTTTCCTAGCAAAATTATAGTAGTGTTTTTTAATTGATTGAGAATTATTCGGCCATCGCCCCGCAACGCGGGCGAGGTATCAACTAGTTATTATACATTCATAAATGGGTGAGAAGACTCGAGTTCATACAAATTATGACACATTTGGTGAGTAATCCTATTGTGCAATGAATGAGCAAGAGTCTAGGGATGGCAATCGAACCCGAACCCGATAGGTAAACCCAAAACCCAACACATCTTTGGAGTCGGGTAACCGGGTTTAGGATTAGTTTTTAGAGTAAACTTTTGTTTTGCTCCCTGTGGTTTGGTCTTTTTAATGGTTTTGCCCCAATAATTTAAAAATAGTCATTTTACTCCAATAGTTTATTATGTTTTTTTCCATTTTGCTCCCTGGCATGAACTCCATCTAAAATGTTTGTTAGCTGGAAGGGTATTTAGGTAACTTCAAGTATAAAACTAAGGGTATTTTAGTAAAATTACAAATAAAAATTATATTATATATATAATGTATATAACAAAACCCTGCAATGTTTCTTCTCTCTTTGCCCTCTCTCTTCTCTCTCTATACTCTCTTTGCATATAACAAAGCCCTGCTCGCCGTCACCTCTAATCTCCAACAAATCTTTCACACCCTCAAACCCACCTGCAACAATGGCGAAATACGGCGAAGGAGACAAGCGTTGGATCGTCGAAGACAGAGCCAACGTCCACAACTGGCACTGGGCCGAGACCGACTGCCTCGAATGGTCGAAAAATCTGCACGCCAAACTCATCGTCAACCAAACAATACTCGCCGGAGAAGGTAACCTCTTCATCAAAACGACGTCACCGATCCACATAACAACCCAATCATCCAATAAAAACCCATTCACCTCTCATATATAACCAACACCCGTAACCTCTTTCAATCACACCCAATTCCCCCAAATTACATTACAACCCCTAGAATTTCAATTTCCCTCAAAAAAATCAATGGCACCGAAGGCAGAGAAGAAGCCCGCTAAAGAGAGTTCTAGGCTTGCAAGGTATAACAAGAAGCCCACTATCACGTCTCGGGATATTCAGACGGCGGTGATGCTTGTTCTTCCCAGTGAATTGGCCAAACACGTTGTTTTCGAAGGCACAAAGGCAGTGACGAAATTTATCAGCTCTTAGAGCATTTATTGTTTTTTAATATGTTCGTATAATCTGATTGAATCTGATCGTGTTAGGGTTTCAATCTTTTGATAAACATATATGGTAAATCGTTGCTAATTGTTGATGGGGTTATTGAGATTCCGTACATCTCCGATGAGAACGCCGATGAGGATCCGGATCTTCGGGTTATTGTTTAATATGAGGGTCCGATTGGAAAGAGGTTAAAGGATGCGTTTTTAGCTAAGGGGAAGGAGTTTGTGTTGAAGCATATTAGGGTTTATGTTGATGCCAGGGGCGGACCCACATAGAGTGGGTCGGGGTCCCCGGACCCCAATATTTTTAAAGAATGTAGTAGAGCCGATATATTGGTTTTCTAAATGACCCCATAAAAATAATAAGATAGACCCCCATAATATCAAGTTCAAAGATAGTGTAGTGGTAATTCCTTGAGTACTTTACCAAGAAGATTGCAAGTTCGAGTCTTGCAAGGTAGCTTTTTGTCTTTTTAAATCCAAATTATAAAGTTAGGGCTGCAGCAGTAGAGATGGGCATAAAAACCGGTTCCTACCCGATTCCAGTGGACCCGACCCGTACCCGGTTCCGGTTCCTACCCGGCTAATAGTAGAACCGGTTCCGGGTTCAAAAAACCCGTAGGTTCCGACCCGGTTCCACATTTTATAAATAAAATCGGTTCGTACCCGGTGCATACCCGGAACCCGGTTCCTACCCGGAACCGGTTCCGGGTATTACAAAAAAACCCGACAACTATTTAAGATATGGATTTTAATTGGACCGATGGTTTATATGAGCAGACCACATGGGCCGACAACTACAACTCCTAATGGAATATGATTGGGCCGTTCAAAGACTGACAATCCTAATTATTTCACATGCAATTGTTGACAATGTCGGATAAAGTAATTCAACACTCTCTATTCTCATTGGGCCGATTAATATAGTGATTCTGAACATGCACATGTATTGTTTAAAAGGGCCGAAGACTCAAATTACTCTAATTGGACCTCCAATGTTAGTGGATCTGATTAATTGTATTTCATTTATGATCACATGCAGCCGTTTTTTATTCAAACGAAACAAAAATTGGGAACCGGTTATCGAGACTTTCAAGAATAGATTATCGATTTGGAAATGAATATCTTTCAAACGGAATGATTGAAGTGTACCCGGGTTGTACCCGGAACCGGTTCCATCAGGACCCGTACCCGGTTCCATTGTACCCGAAACCGGTTACGCCGGTTCTAAATATATTGACGTGTACCCGGGTTGTACCCGGAACCGGTTCCACAGAGAACCCGGTTCCACTCACTTGTATCCATACCCGGTTCCGGGTTGGAACCGGTTCCGGGTTTTATGAATACCCGATTATGCCCATCTCTATGCAGCAGTAGCCAGTTAGCCACACATTCAGGATTTGTTGTTTAAGTAGTTTATTTGAATTTAGAAATCAAATTACCATGTAAACATTTGTGTGCTATGAATCTAAATTTTGAATTTGTGAGTAAGTTTGTTAAAACTTGAATTTTTTTTTTTGTAAGTTTTGTTTTTCATTTTAAAAGACATTGTACTTCTATTTTGTGTTTCCTAATGAGTAATCATTATATATTTTTGTTATGATACTGTATTTTATTATGTTCTTCTCCCCGGCCTGACCCGAACTATGACTGACCCGAAAATTCTAACGTATGGTTGTGAAAAATCTGAATACCAAAAAAAGGTGGACCCTATTAAAAAAAAATCATGGGTCCGCCACTGGTTAATGCTATGGTGGTGTGTAACACCACGCAAAAACATACCCAATAAAATAATGACACGTGTCGCGATCCCTAGCAAAGTATTAAAATTAAACTTGAAGGACTAAAAGTGTCAACATGCTAATTTACGCCTCTGAGTGACCTTTTATCGAAACCGGGACTTGTGTTTGATAAAACAAGCACTCGGGAATAAATAATATTGAAGTTATAAGTTTGGAGCCAAATAAATAAAGTTTCAAAATTTTTGTCCTCTGACCAAAGCTTACGGACCGTAAAAGGCTCAACTTACGGTCCGTAAGGACTGTAACTGGGCGATGAAAATTAAAGGTGGTTACGGACCGTTAGGGCTTAGGCTTACGGTCCGTAAAGACTGTATCTGGGCAGAAAAATGGACAGCTGCAGGTTGTCACCTTCTACAACCTTTAATCGAAACCAGGGGCTGTTGCCTGTTTTTGGACACGTCTTTGGACACCTGTAGAGCTCTCATAACATCTGGTTGCCACCTAAGAGCTCCCATTGCTCTATAAATAGCTCCCTTGGCTTCACTTTCAACTTGCACTTTCAAAATAATCATCTTCTTCTCTCCAAGCTTATTCTCTGGGATTTCTGGTCAAGAAGGAAGCCCTCCTCAGTTCAAACTTCATGCTAGGACCTTGTGTAAGTGTTCTTAGTCTCTATTGTTCGGTTTTTACACGTTTAAAGACCGAAAGTCAAAGTTGTCATAATAACACTTTGACTTTTAGTTTAAACTTTATCGGTCCAGCCATTGTTCGAGGCGAATGTGGCTACTTGATTGTAACTAGGTAGGTGATAATCCCTCAAAAGGGCACCTCCTAATTACCACGTTTACTTAGTTAATTGTCGGGTCAAAGTAATTAACATAAAAAGTCAAACGGGTCAATTTTTAAATAAATTAGTATCTGATAATGTAGAAGCTATAAAATATGTTTTGTCACTTTAATAACTTGGTAAATATTATTAGAATATGTCTAGACATGTTCAACCCGACAAATCAGAGTTTAGGCTCGGTTCACAACCGAAAATCGTAAAAGTTGACTTTTGCTTTGACTTTCAGTTCTCACCCGAATTAGCTTAGCTTCTTTATGCATTAAGGTCCCTTTGTGACCATACTATATAGTAGTATAACCTTCTAAGGTTATACTACATGGTCCCTTAGTAATCTGAGTTTAAATGCTTGTTTCCGTTATTATGCTTAATTTTGACCATTATGCCCTTATAGTCTAAAAATGAGATTTTTGAATGTATGGTCATACAAATAACTTAGTTACTGATATATAAACATGTCTAGACTATTGACATTTATTTCTGCTCTCAAATTAATAATATGCTAGATATCATAAATTTAGTTTTTATAAAGTCTAAATTACGCTTATATGCATAAATCATGTTTAAACATAAATTTTGACACAAAACTCATTACCTACTGTTATGATATCATTTTTAGAGATTTTTGGAAGGTTGGGTCAGATTATATACTGACCATAACACTGAGTTCTTGCATAAATTCTATAATTGATGATTATGCCCTTTTTGTTAATAAAAATATGATTTACATATAATAAACATGCCAAACGTTTCCCTACTAATTTAATATGTAACATAAAATATTTTAACCATCTAAGGCTGGTCAAAATCTCAGAATCACATAAACATCGCAAATATCGTCAATTACCGACTTTTACGCTAATTCGGTGCATAGTATGGTTTAAAACCATATTTAGCACCCCAAGAATTATTACCTACTGAAATTATAAATAATTTTTAATATTTTTACAGTAAGTATAAGTCATGAACTCAGAATTCCAATTATGTCCTTAAAAGCATATGTGAAATGACCAAACTACCCTTTTCGGGGCATAGTTTGGCCATAAATGGTAAACCACACATATGTATGATATCCTACTGATTTAATATCATGAAATGAATATTTTTACAAGATGTTTTAGACCAAAACATCTATTTACTTTTAAACCTCCTTTATAAATCTTAAAACGACCAAATTGCCCTTACGGGACTTAATTCAGTTTTAAAATCTTTTTGGGCATAATTGTTGATATCCTACTAATATCATAACATATTTAAAGCATAATAACTTAAGGAACTTGTATATGACTCATCCGGTTACCCGTTTATGCTTATACGCGTACGGTGCGGTTTATGTGGCTAGTTAGCATATATCAACCGAAATGGGTCAAACCTTATCATTTTAACTTCAAATTCCCAAATGTGTTTAGTTTACCCATATAATACAAGTCTTCATACTTGTCGGGTCTAAACTACATTCTAATCCGGTCACCGCTTAATCTAGCGTTTCGTATCGTTAAATCGTTCTTTAAACTAACCGGTCAAGTTTACAACTTAAATAAGACCCGTTAGTAATCTAATAGGTTAATAAAGCCTTCGTTCCAGATTAGGAGCCCCGGTAAAAGCTACTTGCACTAGTTTGATTAGATTATACGGCTGAGTAGACAAATCTTGCATTTTAAAGCTCAGGTAATACTTTTAACTTATTTTCCCTTATACGGGCTTAGGATACGGTAAAATATTACCGCTTGGTCGGGTATGGAATCATTAATCGAATAGTGGTTAATTTATTGACATAACCTGTTTTAATCTGTTTTGTTTGATATATAAACCTTTGGGGGTTAATACGACCGTGTCCTGGATATCCTCGGCTCATTTCATTTGAAAATGGCCACAACTTAAGCACGGGGTGTAGGCATACACCTGACAGTTGCGTATGTAAAAAGATATACCCACATGTGAGGATAACTCCTTGTGGGATTATATTAGTGATGTGTCTATTGATCATTTCTCGGCTTCTATCCCGGGCCCTGAACGTACGACAAACATGTAAATTTGTATACAAGATTATTTTAAATAATTGTCCCAAGTTATAAAAGATTATTTGTGCCTTGTGCATTTAAATCAATTTTTATAAATATTTTCAAAAGAGTCGGTTAATTGTATTTACCAGTGTAAACTGACGTATTTTCAAAAAGACTAAGTGGTAGGTACTACTCGTAATTGGCTGGGAGCTTCTGGGCATTAATTAGAGAATCTTGCAAGTTCATAGTGCCTTAAGTCTGTTAAACAATGTTTTGTATTATATTTTGATCCGCCTGTGGATCCTTTCTTACAACCGTCTGTATATTATTTTATTCATACTTTACACTTTCAGTTTGTAGTACTAATTTCTACAAAGACTTCCGTTGTGCCATAAACTGTGTTTATTTGACTATGATGATATCAACTACGTCACGATACTCCCCGCCGGGCCCACCGGAAATATGTGGAAATATCGGGGTGTGACAGGTTGGTATCAGAGCCAACATTGAGTTAATTAAACACTAGCCTTTTGTGTTTAATCTCAATGACACAGTAGCACATTCCTTGACTTCCGAGTCTAGGCAAATGACCTAGGATTAATCTTAATCTTATTGGTTTATATATTTTTATTTGTTTCCTTGTTTTGACAGGACTACTTTTTAAGCATGCCACCAAGAATCTATGGACGAGTAGGACGAGGCAAAGCATCCATGCGAGGGAGAAATGACCACAAAGCGGGGCCTTCGCACAGACGAACTCCCTCCGCATCATACAGCTCCGACCCACATGAGGATTGGAGAACTTACCTTGAACCAGCGAGACGTTCCGTTTCGCTCAGTACGTCGCCCTCTTATCATCACTCCTTTGGGCCACAACAAGAAGATGAGCCTCAGGGCTCGCATCACTCGCACCATTCCTTGCAACGATCTAGTTCCCACCATTCCTTCCAAAACCCCACTCCTTATTTTCAGAGTCGTTTTAACCTTATGAACCAAATCGATGAACTAATGGGTCATAATCCATTGGGGCCCACAGATCACTTTCCTGAATATCAAGACATGGACCTGAACGACGATCCAGATCCCATTATGCCACCTTCTGGGACGCCTACGCATCCTATAGAAATCTCAAACGGTTCTTCATTTGCTGGATCGCCATATAGAGGCCCCGATTTATGGGCCGAAAGGTGGAGCACTTACAAGTGGGAGTTTACTCCCCCACACCACTACTCACCACCATATCAGCGAACTCCTTCTTAGGATCCGCATCTCCAAGCGGTTACACCACCGCCGCCACCAGCACCAGAGCAGCCTCCGCCACTAGAACCATCGAGGCAAAGAAGAAGTACACGGATGTCCGTGCGAGGGGGTTTCCATTTTAGCACCCCACAAACCTCCTCCAACTACCCTCCGCTCTACGAAGACCCACAAATGGGTGGGACTTCGAATGCTGTGTCGGAAATCGACACTGCACCAGTCGCTTTTGCACCACCACCACCTCCCATGGGTTTTAAAAACCCAATCCTTGCTTACCCAGATACAACTGGGTACAACCCGTATGAGCCACAAGCTTACTCGGGTTATAACTATCATGCACATGTCGTTGACCTATACGTCGAGGCAACAAATTATAACGCTCTCTACCTCTCTCCTTTTCCACCCGCGTACCCAACTGGGGACCCTACTTATAGGTATCAATACCTGTCACCTCCACAACCTCAGCAGCAGCAGCAACCTCAACCACCACTTCAACAACCACAACCACAAGAAATCTTGCAAAGGTTGGAAGAAGTGGAACATAGGGTGGAAGATCATGATAGAAAACACAATAGTTTTCTTAAAGGTCTTGCAAACCTTATCAAAGGGAAGAAGAAGGATCGTTGAAGACTCCTTAATTTTATTTTGTAATTGTCATTTCAACTAAGTCCCTGCGTGGACAAGTTTATTTATTTAAAGACCCATTAGGGCATTTTATGTAATTTTATTACTTTAATGAGAACTTTCTTTTGGGATTACAATTATCATTACACATATGTATGTATTATGTCATAGATTAGACTATTATTTCAATTTATAATTGATCTGCCAATGAATCTCAAAGGACAATCTTAAAGGTATAACCTAGCCTATATGTCATTATCGACATGGCCATGATGGTAAAGCCTTCTTAAGATGATAAAATCCTTGTTAACATCTGAGAACATGTTAGCACTCCTGACAAATGTGATTAGAGAAAATCACACTAGTCATCCTAATACTCGGATCCTTTCCAAGATTCCTTACACAACCTATATGATCATATGAATCATGGCTGATATCATCAAATAAGATGATTATATCAAAGCATCCATTAGTGATGTTATTGTTTTGCCTTAGGACCAAACTACATTAATTACATATCACTGACAGTAGTAGTCTATGACTCCCTGTCAATGAAGGTAAGGAACTATGTTCAAACCTTAACGCCTTGATCTAATAAGATCATGGCTAATAATTTAAAACGGTCTTTGTAACAAGGCCTTTTGTGCCACCTTATTATCCTTAATTGTTTTAAAAACCGGGAATAACTATAATGAAAAGTTTAAATAAATCTGATTAACAAATTAACCACTATGGTCTATTTTTACCATGGTTAATGAATCACCGAATATGATGATTCAATAAAAGACCACTGAATAAGTTGTGGTCAATTGTTGTATAGCATTTAAGCTTCACCATGGCTGACTCTGAAGAAGTTAACAGTCATACTAATGAAAGAAATGATAACACAAAATTAAATGTAACGGGTGCTGATCTGTAAGCTATGATAGAAAATGCTGTAACTAAAGCTATTTGCAGAATGTACAAAGATTCAGGTGCTACACGCACCAAGACTCAAACAATAGCTCATTCTAAGCCTCCCTCCAAAACACATGCATCTAAGAAGGACGATTCTCAGCATTCGTCAAATCAGAAAAGTCAACCGTCCAAGAAAATAGTGTTTGATCAGGAACCACGTTCCAAGACTTGTTCTTATAAGTACTTTGTCTCTTGTAAGCCAAGAGACTTCACTGGTGAAAAAGGTGCCATTACTTGTATGAAATGGCTAGAAGAAATGGAGACAGTAGTTGACATCAGTGGATGTGCTGAGCAGGATATTGTAAAGTTTGTTTCTCAATCCTTTAAAGGTGAAGCTTTAGTTTGGTGGAAGGCGCTGATACAGGCCTCAGGGAAAATTCCACTGTATAATCTGACGTGGGATAAATTTGTTAATCTAATGAGAGAAACTTTTGGTCCACAACATGAAATAGAGAAAGTTGAAGCTGACTTTTTAACTCTGGTTATGAAAAATTTAGATTGTCCAACTTACATTACTAGCTTCAACTCCATGTCTCGAATGGTACCTTATTTGGTTACACCGGAGCCCAAGCGTATTGCACGCTTTATAGGTGGATTGGCTCCCGAGGTAAAGGGTCAAGTGAAGCCCTCAAGGCCTGCAACATACAGGTCAGCAGTAGATCTGTCTTTGTCTTTAACTTTGGATATTATCAGAAATAAGTTTGCAAAGACTACGGAGGATAGGAAGAGAAAAAGAGAGGATGATAACTCACGACGTTTCGATAAGAAAAAGAAAGGTAATTCTGAGTTTAAGAAAAGTTGTGGGTTTAAGAGGAACTCCAATCATTCAGGTGAGAAGCCCTCGTGCAAGACCTGCAAGAAACACCACTTCGGGAAATGCAGACTTGATGCGGAAGTTAGACCTTGTGACATTTGCAAGTCAAAGAATCATAAAACTTTGGAGTGCAAAGACTTGAAGAATGCAACCTGTTATGGTTGCAACGAGAAGGGGCACATCAGGTCCAACTGCCCGAAATACGCAAAGAAGCCCGAATAGGCTAAAAAGACAAATGCTCGAGTGTTCCAAATGAATGCCCGAGAGGCAGTACAGGATGATAACGTTATAACAGGTACTTTCCTCATAAATAATATTTATGCTAGAGTTTTATTTGATTCTGGCGCAGATAAGTCCTTTGTAGACAATAAATTTTGTAAATTGTTAAATCTGCCTATTAAGACTCTAGACATAAAATATGAGGTAGAATTGGCCGATGGTACCTTAGAAACTGTCTCAACAATTCTAGATGGATGTTTCATATCCATTAGGAACCACTCTTTTCCGTTGTCCTTATTACCAATGAAATTGGCGGGTTTTGATGTAGTTATAGGCATGGATTGGTTATCATTTAACCAAGCCCAAATTGCTTGTGCCAAGAAGCAGGTTATCATTAAAACCCCTTCTGGTGAATTAATTACTGTTCAAGGAGATACGCACCATGGATTGCCCGATCAAGTAACTATGCTTAAGGCCTCCAAATGTTTGAAGAATGGTTGTGTCATTTACATGGCACAAGTGACTGTAGACATGCCAAAGCCCAAAATAGAAGATATCCCTGTTATTTCAGAATATCCAGACGTTTTCCCTGAAGAACTACCTGGTTTACCTCCCGACAGACAAGTGGAATTCAGAATTGATATTATACCAGGAGCAGCACCAGTCGCACGAGCTCCTTATCGTTTGGCACCTACCGAAATGAAGGAATTAAGAACTCAGTTAGAGGATTTATTGGAGAAAGGTTTTATTCAACCAAGCTCGTCCCCTTGGGGAGCGCTCGTTTTATTTGTAAAGAAGAAGGATGGTTCAATGCGTTTATGCATTGATTATCATGAGCTAAACAAATTAACAATCAAAAACCGCTTTCCGTTGCCCAGGATCGAAGATCTGTTCGATCAACTACAAGGGGCAAGTTACTTCTCAAAGATCAATCTAAGGTCAGGATATCATCAACTAAAGGTCAGAACCGAAGATGTACACAAGACTGCATTTAGAATAAGATATGGCCACTACGAGTTCTTAGTGATGCCTTTCGGGCTCACTAACGTACCTGCAGCATTCATGGATCTCATGAATCGAGTCTGCAAGCCGTATCTAGATAAGTTTGTCATTGTTTTCATTGATGACATACTTATCTATTCCAAGAGTCAAGCTGATCACGAGAAACATCTCCGATGCATCCTCAAACTTCTACAACAGGAGAAGTTGTACGCAAAGTTCTCTAAATGTGATTTCTGGCTTCGAGAAGTCCAATTCCTTGGACACGTGGTAAGTGAGTGTGGCATCCAGGTGGATCCCGCTAAAATAGAAGCAATTATGAATTGGCAAGCACCTAAGACTCCTACTGAAATTCGCAGCTTCTTAGGTCTGGCAGGTTACTACAGGCGTTTTATCGAAAACTTTTCAAGGATAGCTGCACCTTTAACTACTTTAACCCGCAAAAATGTGAAGTTTGATTGGGGTCCCAAACAAAAAGAATCTTTCGAGATTCTCAAACAGAAATTGAGCAATGCTCCTGTGTTGACATTGCCTGAAGGAATAGATGAGTTTGTCGTTTATGGTGATGCATCGCACACTGGTATGGGTTGTGTGCTTATGCAAAGAGGCAAAGTGATTGCCTACGCATCACGACAACTGAAGGTGCATGAAAAGAATTACACCACCCATGACTTGGAATTGGGTGCCGTTGTGTTTACCTTAAAGCTTTGGAGATATTATCTATATGGAACGAAATGTGTGATATACTCAGATCACAAGAGTCTCCAACACCTATTTAACCAAAAAGATCTCAATATGAGGCAACGTCGTTGGATGGAAACTTTGAATGATTATGATTGTGAAATTCGCTACAATCCTGGTAAAGCAAATGTAGTCGCTGATGCTCTAAGCCGAAAGGAAAGAGTTAAACCCATAAGGATCAATGCTAAAAGTATCGAGCTGAAGAATAGTTTAAATGAAAGGTTATTAGCTGCTCAAAAAGAAGTTGTATTGGAAATTAACTTTCCAAACAAGAAACTAGGTGCAACTTTTGATCAATTGACATTTGGCAAGGATGGAATCCTTAGATTGAATGGTCGAATCTGGGTTCCAATTCATGGGGGACTTAGAGATATAAACCTCCAAGAAGCCCATAACTCCAAGTATTCCGTTCACCTAGGAAGTAACAAGATGTATCAAGATCTGAAGGCAAATTATTGGTGGATGGGTTTAAAGAAATCCATAGCCACTCACGTAGCTAAATGTCTGACGTGCTCGCAGGTTAAAGCCGAACATCAAAAGCCGTCAGGTTTACTGCAACAACCAGAACTTCCCACTTGGAAATGGGAAATGGTAACTATGGATTTCATTACCATGTGACCAAAGACAAGACATGGAAATGATATGATATGGGTTATAGTTGACAGACTGACTAAGTCAGCTCATTTCTTACCCATCAAGGAGACGTACAGCTCCGATAAACTAGCTCAACTATATGTGAACGAGATTGTATCTCTCCACAGAGTGTCAGTATCTATTATATCTGATAGGGATACTAGATACTCATCTCACTTTTGGAAAAGTTTCCAACAATCTCTGGGCACTCGTTTGAATTTTAGTACTGCTTATCATCCTCAGACGGATGGGCAAAGTGAGCATACGATTCAAACACTTGAAGACATGCTTTGGGCTTGTGTCATTGACTTAGGTGGAAGTTGGGATGATCATCTTCCCTTGATTGAATTTTATTACAACAACAGTTACCATTCAAGCATTCAAGCTGCGCCTTTCGATGCCTTATACGGAAGGAAATGCAGAACGCCTGTGTGTTGGGCAGAAGTTAGGGAAACCCAGCTATCAGGACCTGAGATAGTCCTTGAGACGACGGACAAGATTGTTCAGATCCGTGATCGTCTAAAAGCTACCAGGGATAGGCAGAAAAGCTACGAAGATAAGAGGCGCAAACCTCTAAAATTTGAGGTAGGAGATAAAGTATTACTCAAGGTGTCACCCTGGAAAGGAGTAATGAGATTCGGTAAAAAGGGCAAGTTAAGCCCAAGGTATATTGGACCATTCGAGATCATCGAATGTGTCGGGAATGTGGCCTATAAGTTAAATTTACCTGAAGAGCTTAGTGGGATTCACAATGTGTTCCACATCTACAACTTAAAGAAATGTCTAGCCGATGAAACGCTAGCAATGTCTCATAAGAACGTGCAGATAGACGAAAGCCTGAAATTTGTTGAAAGGCCTTTATCGATCGAGGATCAACAGGTTAAAAAGCCTCGGAGGAAACATGTGCAAATCGTAAAGGTGAAATGGGATGCCCGTAGAGGCCCAGAATATACGTGGGAAGTTGAATCCACGATGCGACCGAAGTACCCTCATTTGTTTCAGTAAATCTCGGGGTCGAGATTTCTTTTAAGGGGGTGAGGACGTAACACCTCGCAAAAACATACCCAATAAAATAATGACACGTGTCGCGATCCCTAGCAAAGTATTAAAATTAAACTTGAAGGACTAAAAGTGTCAACATGCTAATTTACGCCTCTGAGTGACCTTTTGTCGAAAATGGGACTTGTTTTTGATAAAACAAGCACTCGGGAATAAATAATATTGAAGTTATAAGTTTGGAGCCAAATAAATAAAGTTTCAAAATTTTTGTCCTCTGACCAAAGCTTACGGACCGTAAAAGGCTCAGCTTACGGTCCGTAAGGACTGTAACTGGGCGATGAAAATTAAAAGCGGTTACGGACCGTAAGGGCTCAGGCTTACGGTCCATAAAGACTGTATCTGTGCAGAAAAATGGACAGCTGTAGGTTTGTCACCTTCTACAACCTTTAATCGAATCCATGGACTGTTGCCTGTTTTTGGACACGTCTTTGGACACCTGTAGAGCTCTCATAACATCTGGTTGCCACCTAAGAGCTCCCATTGCTCTATAAATAGCTCCCTTGGCTTCACTTTCAACTTGCACTTTCAAAATAATCATCTTCTTCTCTCCAAGCTTATTCTCTGGGATTCCTGATCAAGAAGGAAGCCCTCCTCAGTTCAAACTTCGTGCTAGGACCTTGGGTAAGTGTTCTTAGCCTCTATTGTTCGGTTTTTACACGTTTAAAGACCGAAAGTCAAAGTTGTCATAATAACACTTTGACTTTTAGTTTAAACTTTATCGGTCCAACCATTGTTCGAGGCGATTGTGGCTACGTGATTGTAACTAGGTAGGTGATAATCCCTCAAAAGGGCACCTCCTAATTACCACGTTTACTTAGTTAATTGTCGGGTCAAAGTAATTAACATAAAAAATCAAACGGATCAGTTTTTAAATAAATTTGTATCTGATAATGTAGAAGCTATAAAATATGTTTAATCACTTTAATAACTTGGTAAATATTATTAGAACATGTCTAGACATGTTCAACCCGACAAATCTGAGTTTAGGCTCGGTTCGCAACCGAAAGTCGCAAAAGTTGACTTTTGCTTTGACTTTCAGTTCTGACCCGAATTAGCTTAGCTTCTTTATGCATTAAGGTCCCTTTGTGACCATACTATATAGTAGTATTGTCACACCCCAACCGATGGTGGAATCATCGGGGCGCGGCACTAGGCGAATCAAATTGCTCAAGAGAATCCATAACAACTAAATTGCGACAATATTTAAGGCGTTCATTATCCCATACTAATAAACAAATATAATCACATAAGCTGTCACGAATTTCATGTTCTCTCAAACAATACAAATCCGACAACCTAGATTTTAGGTGTGTTTCTAGACTTCCTAGCTTGATTTGATGTGGACTACGATTAAACCTGCAACATACGTTAAAATAATGTCAATACAAAAGTATTGGCGAGTATACAGGTTTGATAGATAGTAACATAATAGATAAAAACGCTGCGAATTTCTACATACATAAACGGGATACACGACATATATACTCACATAACCGATACTACCAGCTAAGTCCTCGAGCTGCGATTTCGATTGCTAACTAGACCCCGTCGGGCGCAATAGTACTATACTAGTCATGGTGGGACGTCGCGAGTATAAGTCCTAGCACATATGTAACTAGCATCACGTATAACTATGCATGTCAGTGATTCGCAAGTGATTAATAGTTAAAATGTTCGATGTGATTTGATTTGATAGAAATGTATGTTACACCCAAAAGTGCATAAGCAAAAAGGGTTCAAGTATACTCACTGTGTGCGGGTGTTCAGCAAGTAAACACAGTCTGGACTAGATTGAATGAGAGTGCGTTGAGTTAGCCTGTAAATAGTAGCATAAGTCGTTGAACTGCGTGTAATTGCACGTCGAGCGAACAGATGACGATGGGTCATCCGATCGGATGACAATCCGGACGGATGACAATCCGGTCGGATGGCCATTCGGTCAGATCGTCATTCGTCTGGGATGGATGTGTTTGTGTATGATGACTTAGAAGTTTTCGTTGTAGCATTTTCAAAACTGAGAAGTATCTCTACCTTTCAAGTCGTCCGGTCGGAGGGTCATCTGATCGGATGGCCGTCCGCTCGGATGGGGATCCGGGTGGAGGCTAACATTCTTGAATTTGGAATTTGACCAAGTGTGTGAAAGCTACAGGTCACCCGATCGGATGGTCGTTCGATCGGATGGCTATCCGATCGGGCGGCGATCCGTTCAGCAACCTGTTTGTGTGAAACTTGTAAAAATTTGCTAAGTTTGGATAGTTTTGCGATTGAATTGAGACGGTTATGACAAGGTGTCCAACAACAGAAACCCCATCAAGTCCAAGTCGTCCGATCGGATGGGAATCACCCCAACCGATCAGCTAACTTTTCTTGACGGTTGTTCATGTTTAACCCGTTACCCGGTCTTCTCTCCGATAGTATTCCATTCTCAGACTAGTTCCCTACTATAGAATGAGTAGAGAACCTGAACGAGTCCGGAATCTAACGGTTTTAAGTGAAAAGAGTTGAAAGAAATAGAAATGTGTAAAAGAGTTGAAAGAAATAGACGAAATAATATGAAACCTTTGTTAAGTTTTGAAGAAAAACTGTGAAAATCACTTAGATTTGGGTTATCACCGATTGGATGACGTCAGCAAGTGAACATCAACACTAATCAGTCCCAAATCGGGAGATTTCATGGTGAAAACGTAAGATTTGATGGTGGAAATTATGTGTAAGTGGGTGTAGATGATAGAAGTACGAGATTTGGAGTGAAATACTTACGATTTGGGCCTTGAATCGAGAGAAAAGTGCTTGATAGTGTGGGAGTGCGTCTGGATTGGACGAGAGCTGTCACATCACTTGAACAGTGATGTGACAAGTGGTATTTGTAACATCCCGAAAATACGAGTTCATAAATTTGCAATTTAGTTGTAAATAAATTAGTAAAATAAACTAACTAGAAATGACACTAACTAAATTAGTTAGTCACTTATGAGTAGTTAGGAGTTCAAACAAATAAAGAGTGAAAAATGAGGGACTAAATGTGCCTAAATGAAAACTAATTTTATTGAAATAACAAAATAAAACATAAAACACATTTTTCTGTGCTTTGTTGAAATCGACCAAGAGCAGGGGCGACCTCAAGCTCCATCCAAACCCTAGTTCATCACTAAAACTCACAAATTGAAGGTTCAAATCAAGTCAAAATCAAAATCCGAACATAGATTAGTGATCCTCATCACAAGGGGGTTACAAGGTATGTAAAATTTGGTGCTAATTCTTTGTTTGAAATTCTCATGAAATTGGGAAAACCTGAAGTTTATGGTTGCATGTTTGTTTTATGATGAATTAGCAACTATATAGTGTCTAGGGACAAACCCTAGACAAATACAAGTTGAAATCATGTGAAAATTTAGTGAAACCTATGAACATCATTGTAGGTGATAAGTGGGTTATGTAGAATTTGATAAACACTAGGAAATTTGGGTGTGGTTCTAGTGTAATTTGACAATTTTGAAGTGACTTCTGAATTCTAGAAGCTAACAATTATGTAAAATGGGTTGATCGATGTGAAATTAGGGCTAAATGATAAGCTAGGGATTTGCTATTTAATCATGTAAAAATTTGCCCTTAAAGTGTTTGTTGAAATGCCTCTAAGAAGGCTTAAAACTGGAATTCAAAGTTTAAACGCATAATTATGATGTCTCGGTGTATTATGCGAATTATGATTTAAAGAGAGTTCTAAATATGTCATAAATGAACTCTATAGGAAAGGACGCAGGAGCGTCAAGCGGACAAGCGGGTGGCGAATCACGTTTGAAAGGTCTACTTTGAAGGTATGTAACTTGACCCGTTACATTAAATGAATCGTTGTTAAATTTTGCGAAGTCTCATTTTAGGATAAATAGGGTGTCGATTGTAGCGACCCTGATCGTTACTTGAATTACTAGTCTAAGAGTGACAAAGAATCGTTTGGTAGTCATTATATTGGGGAATTCCATAAGATGAGCCAAACGGGTCAATTAATGGTGTAAATTGTTGTTTTAGTGTTTTAGAGAGTCAAAATGGAGATGTCAATCACAAGAGCATTAAGCCATGAGATTGGTAAAGAAATGCGAGTGATGATAAGCCCGGGATGTTGGGTATAAAGTATCATAAGTTTACTAGCTAAATGGTAGTAAATTGTGTCAAGTAGAAATGGGTTGAATAAATGCGTAACGACATATAGTCTTTCTGTCCGTAAGTTAAACTTTTGGTATGACAATCGTAATAGGCACGTTGGTAATGAAATTACAGACGTATAGGAAAAAGAATCACTAAAAACGGACTTACGAATCACAAGTTATGGCCATTTTAAGTTGGAAATTGAACAAACATGGAGCTGGGTATGTACAGCATCGGCACAAACAACATTCTGTGAAAACAAGGGCTAGGCGTGACGCCTAGGCCCTTGGCGTGACGCGGCGCCCCCCTGAACCGGAAAAAAATAAATTTTGACTTTTTGACTCTTGGAACTTGTTTATATCCATCCTAACTTTATCAAAACTAACATTTGTTGTGGTTTTGATCTTAGGTGATGTTGGAAACTAACCGGAAGATGATCGAGCTAGCTTTTGAAGAACCGAACACAATTTACAAGCTTCCGCAATATATTAACTCTTAATAGACTATGTTTATGGAATGTAAACAAATTGTTAAACAACTTTTGAATGTTTTAACTTAGTCATTAGTTGACTAAGGTTTTTGCTACTTATGAACTTGACTTATGAAATCTATGTTAATTAGGCATCTTTTGTATAAAATGGCATGAATTATTATTAAATTCAAGTAAAATTATACGGGTGTTACAGTATTTATAGGTGAAGAGGAGGGAAGGCCAAGGAGTGCAACGGATTGGATGGCACTTCGATTGGATGGCCATCCGATCGGATGGCCATTCGATCGAACGGTCATTCGATCGCGTGGCTTTGGCGAGTTGGTTTTCTGACTTTTCGTTTTGAGTGTTGCACGTTGCGATAGTTCGTTTACTCATATCCATATATATATATATATATATATATATATATATATACTATAATTAGTCACAAGGGTCGTATATAAATATCCACCTTTCCAAGTATTCGTTTCGAGTATGCATTGTGTTTCGACGCATCACGGCTATCGCGGAGGGTAGAATAGGTCCTCACTCGATGTCATCGTGAGCGTTAGTGTATGCGTTGCGATGTGATATAACGATAGTGTAACCGTAATATGCGAAAATATTGCGAAATAGCGATGTGTGCGATATAGTTACATTATGATCCGAATCTCTGGTGCTAGGCATAACGAGTGTAACGAGTATTAGCAACGCACGAAATTGCGGGTTATTACAAGTATAACCTTCTGAGGTTATACTACATGGTCCCTTAGTAATCTGAGTTTAAATGCTTGTTTCCGTTATTATGCTTAATTTTGACCATTATGCCCTTATAGTCTAAAAATGAGATTTTTGAATGCATGGTCATACAAATAACGTAGTTATTGATATATAAACATGTCTAGATTATTTTGACATGTATTTCTGGTCTCAAATTAATAATATGCTAGATATTGTAAATTTAGTTTTTATAAATTCTAAATTACGCTTATATGCATAAATCAAGTTTAAACATAAATTTTGACACAAAACTCATTACCTACTGTTATGATATCATTTTTAGGGATTTTTGGAAGGTTGGGTCAGATTATATACTGACCATAACATTGAGTTCTTGCATAAATTCTATAATTGACGATTATGCCCTTTTTGTTAATAAAAATATGATTTACATATAATAAACATGCCAAACCTTTCCCTACTAATTTAATATGTAACATAAAATATTTTAACCATCCAAGGCTGGTCAAAATCTCAGAATCACATAAACATCGCAAATATCGTCAATTACCGACTTTTACGCTAATTCGGTGCATAGTATGGTTTAAAACCATATTTAGCACCCAAGACTTATTACCTACTGAAATTATAAATAATTTTTAATATTTTTACAGTAAGTATAATTCATGAACTCAGACTTCCAATTATGTCCTTAAAAGCATATGTGAAATGACCAAACTACCCTTTTCGGGGCATAATTTGGCCATAAATGGTAAACCACACATATGTATGATATCCTACTGATTTAATATCATGAAATAAATATTTTTACAAGATGTTTTAGACCATAACATCAATTTACTTTTAAACCTCCTTTATAAATCTTAAAACGACCAAATTGCCCTTACGGGACTTAATTCAGTTTTAAAATCTTTTTGGGCATAATTATTGATATCCTACTAATATTATAACATATTTAAAGCATGATAACTTAAGGAACTTGTATATGACTCATTCGGTTACCCGTTTATGCTTATACGCGTACGGTGCGGTTTATGTGGCTAGTTAGCATAAATCAACCGAAATGGGTCAAACCTTATCATTTTAACTTCAAATTCCATAATGTGTTTAGTTTACCCATATAATACAAGTCTTTATACTTGTCGGGTCTAAACTACATTCTAATCCGGTCACCGCTTAATCTACCGTTTCGTACCGTTAAATCCTTCTTTAAACTAATCGGTCAAGTTTACAACTTAAATAAGACCCGTTAGTAATCTAATAGGTTAATAAAGCATTCGTTCCAGATTAGGAGCCCCGGTAAAAGCTACTTGCACTAGTTGGATTAGATTATACGACTGAGTAGAGTAATCTTGCATTTTAAAGCTCAGGTAAATACTTTTAACTTATTTTCCCTTATACGGGCTTGGGATACGGTAAAATATTACCCCTTGGTCGGGTATGGAATCATTAATCGAATAGTGGTTAATTTATTGACATAACCCGTTTTAATCTGTGGGGGTTAATACGACGGTGTCCTGGATATCCTCGGCTCATTTCATTTGAAAATGGCCATGACTTAAGCACGAGGTGTAGGCACCACCTGACAGTTGTGTATGTAAAAAGATATACCCACATGTGAGGATAACTCCTTGTGGGATTATATTATTGGTGTGTCTATTGATCATGTCTCGGGTTCTATCCCGGGCCCTGAACGTACGACAACATGTAAATTTGTATACAAGATTATTTTAAATAATTGTCCCAAGTTATAAAAGAGTATTTGTGCCTTGTGCATTTAAATCAATTTTCATAAATATTTTCAAAAGAGTCGGTTAATTGTATTTACCAGTGTAAACTGACGTATTTTCAAAAATACTAAGTGGCAGGTACTACTCGTAATTGGCTGGGAGCTTCTGGGCATTAATTAGAGAATCTTGCAAGTTCATAGTGCCTTAACTCTGTTGAACAATGTTTTGTATTATATTTTGATCCGCCTGTGGATCCTTTCTTACAACCATCTGTATATTATTTTATTCATACTTTACACTTTCGGTTTGGAATAGTAATTTCTACCAAGACTTCCGTTGTGCCATAAACTGTGTTTATTTGACTATGATGATATCAACTACGCCACGATACTCCCCGCCGGGCCAACCGGTAATATGTGGAAATATCGGGGTGTGACATGGTGGTGGTGACGTTGGTGGTGGTGGCGGTGGTGGTCTTTCTGTTGATTTTGTAGAAGGAACTGATAGTGTTAGGGTTTCAATCTTTTGATGAGCATATACTTATGTTTTTTTATCATTTTCAATAAAAGAAGGTATTTTTGGATAATAAAATAAAAATTAAATACTTAGATATAAATTTACTTAAATACCCTTACTTTAACTAAAAAAATTTAACTTAGTTAGAGTCGTGGAGCAAACTGGCGACAAAACCAAAACATCGGGGAGTTGGAGTAAAACCATTAAAATGACCAAACCACAGGGAACAAAACGGATGTTTACTCTAGTTTTTATTTTTTCGCGGGTTTGGAATTTGGTGATATACCCATTTACCCAACCCGATTACTCGATAAAGTGTACTCGTTTACGCCGATTGTATACCCAGTATAATTTATTTTATGTGTGTGTGTGTGTGTGTGTGTGTGTGTGTATGATAGTCTTAGGTTCTTGTAAAAATGACATTTTTCATGAGAAGTGTGAGAAGACATAAAAATTGACATGTACGCATCGTGTTTTGGACTTAAGCATGATGTTTTGGGTTGTTTTGGCAAGAAAAACACCAAACATAACAATCTAAGACACAATGCAATGAATTCTAGGCTTAAAACTTATAACACCATGCCCAGAACATTAAGTAGTGTGTTTTAAGTGTTAAGCAGTGTGTTTTAAAATTTATGCCCATAATACATTGCATTGTGCTTTAAATTGTTATGTTTGGTGTTTCTCTTGCCAAAACAACCCAAAACATCATGTCTAAGTCCAAAACATGATGACTACATGTCAATTCCTATGTCTTCTCACATTTCTCATGAAAAAATGTCACTTTTACACGAACCTCACCCATATATGATATATCAATTATTAACATACACTATTAGTGTCAACTATGCATGTGAATATATTTTTTTAGAAATTTTGGTATATAATTCACATATATTGTCACACCCCCAAAATACCACATGCGGAAACACCGCGGGACGTGTGACGCAACAGGATCCAAGCCACCAATCACATTGAACTATAGATAATATTAAAAAAAAACATTCCATTCATTTCATAATATAAATCCAAGTCACAAGTTAAAACCAAAGTAAACGTTCAGCGGAAGCATTATGTAAGTTGTTAACCAAATGTTTCAAAACAAGTGTTCTAAATCAAGAATAAATATCCAAGAGCTGTGACCCATGACCACTCCAGCACTCCCAGATAGCAAGTCCACAATCAAGAATCTAACGTCCTGCAAGCATGCAGACAAGTGTGTCAGACGACGCTGGTGAGTTCAAAGTTTGTTTACGTGTTTAGTTACCAGTTACTAGATTAAAACGTTTCACAGATTCATTGTGGTTAATCACACGCTTACCGCCGATGGCTCCAGATTATTTGCCCTAAACCCCAATGCCTCTATCAAAGCAATGGTCAAGATGGGGGTCATTAGTTCACTCCCGACCTCCTTGGTGCGGTGTGAGGGTGCCAAACCTAAATAGCGCTATTAACTAATACCCCGTTGCCCTACAAGCAACAATCGGTAGGAGGGACTTGAGTGATAGATATACGTGTATTAACCAACAATCCAGGTTTAATATTCCAGTCAAACCCATTACCTGACGTCCCTCCCCGGAACATTTACCAGATGTCCCACCCCGGGACGCATGCTTGGAAAAAAGAGCAGTGAACTCACCTTGGTTTGCTCGGTATGATTAATTACTTGTTCTCACTTAGTTAGTCAAAGCCTATGGTGTTCATGCACACGTAATCAATTTACATTCTCATTGCGCACGTATCACTTATAATCATAATGTGCATTCAAACAATGATTACCGAATAATATAAGGCAGCTCCAAACTCATACGATTCCACACCTTACATATATGTTTCACAGGGGTAATTAACAGTTAAATGTATTTACTCGTTTCAACCAAATCATCCTTCTTCAGTCAGTGCATACATGCTCATATACTTAACAAACAGCAGTAGTGTTTCATCAACAAAATCATGAATATAACTCAAGTTCCAATCACAGACTGTCATGAACTAACCCCCTTGGGCGGCGAAACTCCCAATGGCGGAATACCATTGTATTTCGTCGACACATGGATGACGAAACATCAAGTGTTTCGTTGGTCATGATGTGTGATGAAACATCAGAGTGTTTTGTCAACTGGGTGTTTCGTGAGAAGGGACTTTCGTCGCCCTACACAACAGTTCAAGATTCACAACCCTAAACATGGCAGTTTCTTAGCATCGACCCATCCCACTGACAATAATCTCATGAACCCTTAATCTATCAATCACCAACATCAAACCTAGCCATGAATTCTATATTACCAGGTCATCGTCATGTACGTATCTGTATCGCATATTCATTTAATATTCATAAACAATTGATAACATAATATACAAACATCAAACAGAACATCGGTTCTGAGCAGTGGACATAAACGAATACAATCACAACATCAGATCTAGTCCAATAAATTAGCAACAGAACATCAAACCCTAATTGATAACATATGAGAGCACAGCCTCTATCCTCACACAAAACAATCAAACTATGTGAACATAACTCAATTTGTCATTTTCTTCAAAATAACCTACTGACGTAAACCCAATTATGTATATGTATATATCTATTGTTCTTTTCTTGCTTCTGTTAGTTTTGAATGTTATACAAAGTTCAACAGTGAAGGAACAAAGTAATAAAGAAGGGTATACCGAACAAAATGAGAGGATCCCCGTGGTGATCTCCGTACGGCTCCGGTGACATCTGACCGGGTTGGCCCGACTCGTTGTCCGTCTCTAATCCGAACCGACTGACCCGTTGACTCGACGTAGACTGAACCGGACCCGAACCTGCTGAACCGAAGCTCGAGTCTGACCCGTAGCACCCGAACCCGAATCGAATCTTGAACCGAAAACTGGAGCCATGACCCGATAGAAACCAACTAAAACTTGAACCAAACTAAGAACCGAGCTGAAGCATGTCGAACCCCTTTTCCGTTCGGCTTCTCTTCTCCGATTTCTCTCTCTCTCTCTCATCGCGTCTCCCTCTCTTTGTCCACTGTTTCCTTCACCGGCCACCGCCGGCTGCCTTAGATGGAGAGGGGAAACAAGAAGGTGATGGAGGTGGTTATGTGTGTACAGAAATTGAGAGCAAGCTTCTTTTATTTGTGTGGTTAGACAGGTTGCAGAGAACAAAAGGATGAGATGAGAAGATGTATGCGGCTGTGGGATAAGGAGATTAGGGTTTTGGTCTTTTTTTTTTGTACCTTCAATTATGTTTTCAAAATTTACAACACAGCCCTCAAAGTTTATCTAACTGAACTAGCTGAGTTATCACTTTAATTAACTAAACTCTTTTTTTTTAAACCAACTAGATTATTGTCAAGGTAAAAAGGATAAAACTTTTTAATTGTAATATTAATTAATTTAGTTAGTTAAACAATTAAATAAATAAATAACTTAATCATTAAATGAGTTAAATTGAATAATAAATCCCTTCTACAGTTATTTACTTCGCGAAAGAAAGAAAAAAAAAAGAAAGGAAAAAAAAAGATTTTACGAGGTTCAAAGGTTAGGATTTGGATTTTCAAAACGGGTCGGATCTTGGGAACTCATTTTGACGGATGTTACAGTCTCCCCTACTTTAGAAGATTTTGTCCTCGAAATCTAAGAGGAAGGCTTTTGAAAAGATGACATCCAAAGATCCAACAGAGAGAATAGATGAGTCTTGATCGCGAACGGGGTTCGTATAAAAGACAAGAATAGCATAAGTACTGGATAGACGAAAGTGATGTGTTAGGAATGGAGTCTCGTCGTGGATAATCGGATGTAATGCGTTTGTGAGTTGTTTAAAGTTTGAATTAGGTATAAGAGGTCTGTAAAACCCTGAATTTCTCATGGCATGTTTTACGAGAGTTTGGTAACGTGGTGAAAACACTTATATATAGGAAGTACCAACGGCGTATCCACCATGTTTTGACCACAATACGTCCGTTTCGTATTCGGTGTCATTTTACGTTCTGTGTCTTACCATACACAGTAGTACACTCTATGGTTTTCATGCGCTTATCACTATAATCCCGTGTGCACCCGCGATTATTTTGATCGTCGCATGATCCTCATAGCTTGTACTAGTTATGTATGAATCAGGGTATACATAATTTAAAAATAAGAATATGTACGTATAAGAATATAGCATATAAGCAAGTCCATGTTTAAGTATGTATGGGACCCACGTAAGCGAATCCCTCGGATTACGCTAGCGTACGGGTACGAATGTATGTATCATGAGTATGAACGAAAGTATGAGCATAAATACAAGTTTAAGTATGGATATACAAGTTAGTATGAGTATAGACGTAAAATGTACGAGTAGTATGGGTATAAGTATAAGCATAAAACATATGAACATAAGTGTAGGTACGAATAATAAATATTACGTATATAGAGTACGTTTGGACATAACGGATTTAAGTGTATAGAAGCATTCAAAAGGTTGAGTATGTAAATACGAACGATACGAATGATGTTATCGCGAGATATCGATTAAAATGTGTATGATGATATGCATGTATAGTTGTTTGAGTTTATCGAATCAAAATAGATTGAGTTGATTTGGAAGGTAGAATATAGTTTGTAAATGTAAAGGAACATAAAGTACTCATTGGTTACGCATAACGTATTTTGTAATGATTGAAATGCTACTTTTGTTTAAAAGGGAGTTTAGATATGTTGAAGATTGTCGGTCCCCATGAAGTCTTCTAGCCCACGTGTTTTGAAATTTGAATGATGAATTAAGCGGTGTAGAAAAGGTTTTTGAAAATAAAGGGTTTGTTTCATTTGCATCAAAACAAGAAATTTTGAACTTTGAAGGTTCTTGTGAAAACGTCGACCCTTAGAAAAGAAATTTAGTAAAAGGACTTAGTGATTGTTTTAAAAAAATAATTTTTTTAACGAATGATGTATTGGTGTTGGAACGCGTCTTCGGTAAAACGGTCGTATAATATCTACAGTATCCTACAAGTATGTGAGAAGGTTGGTTTGAATTTCGTTTGAGAATGAAAGTCCTTAGTATGGTGATATAACGTGAGTGTGTGTTTTAGTGGTTAAGTTGAATATGAAGTTCTTGGGCAAGAGATTCATTGGACCGATTAAATTGATATGTAGCATTTCGTAAGGTTTTGAAATTTGGGTAATAAAACGTTTTAAGACATGATTAAGAATCTCGTGTGTATGAGTTGAGTGAAAATAGATTGTAGGATAGAAAATACGCTTGACAAAACAATGTATTTTGAAATCGGTATAAGTAGATATTTTGAATAATGATAAACAATTTAGGTATCAAATATGATCGAGTTTGCATAATATGGTATTTTGAAGAGACGTTTTGGTAACGGTCACCTAGGTAAGGGAATCACCCCTAACTCGTTGGTGAGGTCGTTTTAAGAAAAGGGGAGTGGAGTTAATCATCAAGGTAAGGAAATCACTCTTATCTCGATGATATGTCTCCACTTGTCGTTACAAGGAATATGAATTTAAATTATATGAAATCATGCATATGTATAAATGTATGGAAAAGATTCGATATGTTGTGTGTGTGAAAAGAGAATATCGAAATTAAATTTTGAATTTGAAAGGTTGCATCATATAAGAAAAATAATAGAAACACATGTTTGATTAAAATTAGGATGGTTCCAAAACGGAGCTTTGACTAACCAAAGTGGTCGAAAAGTCTTTCGAATTTGAGGAGCATGCTTTGGCCTAATAGGTGGAATACTCTCGCCGACAAGTCGGTTAACGGTATTTACCCTTCCGGTTACTACATGTCCCAAATCAATTGAGATTTCGAGACCTTGCGGGATTTATGAAAATCAAGGAGTGGAACTAGTCGACAAGGTGCGGGTTTCACCCCTAACTTGGCGATTTCGTATCCTAAGTGTGGTTGGTATTCGTCGGATCAAAATTTAATTTCAACACTTTGACGAGGGTCCACTAGAATTTGAAATTTGAATTTCTCCATCAAGGTGAGGATTTTACTCCTAACTTGATGGTGAATTCCATGTAAAAAGGAAAAGTAGATGGATTGGGAGTTGTTCACCAAATTGTGGGTTTCACGCCTATTTTGGTGAAGTCGTCTCGTTTGTGTATTACGAGTGGTTTCGATTTTAGTTTAAACGAGTAAAAGACGTATGTTCAAAATAATAATAACAAGTATAAGCACAATAAGCATCTCAAGAAATAATATGTAAAAGACATTTCAAGGATAGCACATAAAGGACGGAATAATACTACAAGTATTAACAATTAATAAATCATGTATTAACACAAAAGTGACATATATGTTTAAAAGGCCAAAAGGAAATAAATAAGTAGCAAATAAAGTATCATGCAAGTGGTTCAAGCAAAACATATGAATAAAGCTCTAGAACTATAGACTAGGTAAAAAGCATGGCAATTTTTCCTAATTCCCTATAGTTATGGCTCTGATACCAATCTGTCACACCCCAACCGATGGCGGAAACATCGGAGTGAGACGAAATAGATTGCTCGAGACATCATAACACTAATAATTGTGACAAGTATTTAAATAGTAAATATCATTTCACTTCTAAAGAATCAATTACAAGAATTTGAAGTAAATACATCATGAATAATGAAATACAATGCAATAAGAACACAAATTAAAGTGTGTATCTAAGCATCCTACTAGATTCCATGCATCACCAACATCATCGCTAAACCTGCAACATGTTTTAAAAAAAGCATAGCTCAATACAAAGGTATTGGCGAGTACACTAGTTTTAGACTCGTGGCATGTGTATAAAAGTATTTTCAATCCAACATAGCATTTGGTATACAAGGTCAAACTATCATACATAACAATATGTCAAACCCAAGTGTCCACTAGTATAATAGCATCCCTAGATGTGGCAACATCGAGACCGTAAAGTATGAATAATAGCATCCCTCGATATAGCAATATCGAGACCGTAAAGAATATAACTTAACAAAAACCCCGTCGGGTGGTGTGCTACTCCTATAGCGCTATAATTGTTAAGGCGGGTTAACAAATAGTATGAATTCTAGCATGAACTTAAGCATAACAGAGCATGTATAAGGATTGATTGAATAAAGCATGTTTGTGAATCGTGCATTTTAACAAGTAAAACATGTTGCACCCAAAGTGTGATAAAAGGAAAATGGGTCAAGTGTACTCACATTGGTTGCGTATAAGGATTTCTTGGAATAACGCGCGAGGAAAGGGTTGGAAATCCAAAGGAACGAACGTAATGGTTATCCTAGATTTTGGAATAACACATAAGGATCTCGTGAAAATTTGTAGATTAAATAGGATTCCTAATATTTATTTTATAAATTAATTAGATATTAGACCTTATCTCATGTTAACATTTAATGTTATAAAATGGGTTAAAATAACTTGTAAGTTATTTAGGTTAAAAAGAATTTAAAAGTAAAGAAAAACAATACTTTAAAAAAAAAATGCTCAACATTCGGACCAAAACCGGCCATAGCAGGACTCAAACTTATGACCTTTCATTTGCGTGCACGCAGCCCGACCAACTGGGCCGCGTGTCTAACCCGTTCCATAATCGGCTTTTAATTGTATTTATATACTAGTTGTCATCGTTTTAATATAAAAGGAAATAAGCACCTCGTATTACAGAGACACTAAGCATCCTATGCGGATTAAAATAACAATTTTTATTCATTAGTTATAAAACTAAATAACCTGTGTAGTATAAGTAAAGAAACCAAAAATACAGAAATGATGATAGTATTTAAATAAAAACATTTAGCTAGATTTTAGGCATATCTTGGTGGGTTTTTATCCTATGTGAAGATAACTCAATTTGTCATTTTCTTCAAAATAACCTACTGACGTAAACCCAATTATGTATATGTATATATCTATTGTTCTTTTCTTGCTTCTGTTAGTTTTGAATGTTATACAAAGTTCAACAGTGAAGGAACAAAGTAATAAAGAAGGGTATACCGAACAAAATGAGAGGATCCCCGTGGTGATCTCCGTACGGCTCCGGTGACATCTGACCGGGTTGGCCCGACTCGTTGTCCGTCTCTAATCCGAACCGACTGACCTGTTGACTCGACGTAGACTGAACCGAACCCGAACCTGCTGAACCGAAGCTCGAGTCTGACCCGTAGCACCCGAATCGAATCTTGAACCGAAAACTGGAGCCATGACCCGATAGAAACCAACTAAAACTTGAACCAAACTAAGAACCGAGCTGAAGCATGTCGAACCCCTTTTCCGTTCGGCTTCTCTTCTCCGATTTCTCTCTCTCTCACTCTCATCGCGTCTCCCTCTCTTTGTCCACTGTTTCCTTCACCGGCCACCGTCGGCTGCCTTAGATGGAGAGGGGAAACAAGAAGGTGATGGAGGTGGTTTTGTGTGTACAGAAATTGAGATCAAGCTTCTTTTATTTGTGTGGTTAGACAGGTTGCAGAGAACAAAAGGATGAGAGGAGAAGATGTATGTGGCTGTGGGATAAGGAGATTAGGGTTTTGGTCTTTTTTTTTTTTTTTTTAGCTTAAATTATGTTTTCAAAATTTACAACACAGCCCTCAAAGTTTATCTAACTGAACTAGCTGAGTTATCACTTTAATTAACTAAACTCTTTTTTTTAAACCAACTAGATTATTGTCAAGGTAAAAATGATAAAACTTTTTAATTGTAATATTAATTAATTTAGTTAGTTAAACAATTAAGTAAATAAATAACTTAATCAATAAATGAGTTAAATTGAAGAATAAATCCCTTCTACAGTTATTTACTTCGTGAAAGAAAGAAAGAAAAGAAAGGAAAAAAAAAGATTTTACGAGGTTAGGTTTTGGATTTTCAAAACGGGTCGGATCTTGGGAACTCGTTTTGACGGATGTTACAGGCGTAGCTTTTCCGACGATCACGTGGTGCCGCCATACGATTCCTGATCCGGACAATTTTCTCTGAGGTTTCAAGTACAAGTTCCAGGCCTGTAATATGGCTGTCACCCACCTCAGCCCAACAGAGAGGTGAACGACATTTCCGTCCATACAATGCTTCGAATGGAGTTGCCTGAATGCTGGTATGGTAACTATTGTTGTAAGAAACTCTATTAGCGGCAAGTGTTTCTCCCAACCCTTGCCAAAATCAATTACGCATGCTCGTAACATATCCTCAAGTGTCTGGATAGTTCACTCACTTTGACCATCCGTTTGCGGGTGATAAGCAGTGCTCATATCGAGATGCGAGCCGAATGATTTGTGCATCGACTGCCATAAATCTAAGATGAAACGCGGGTCACGGTCAGAAATAATAGAGGTCGGCACCCCGTGCCTAGAAACCACTTCCTTAAGATAGACGGAAACTATCTGTGAGAACTTATCTGTTTCCTTGATTGCTAGAAAGTGCGCTGACTTCGTGAGATGATCAACGATCACCCAAATGGTATCGTTTCCGTTTTGAGTTCTCGGTAAACCTGTGACAAAATCCATTGCGATTTGTTCTCATTTCCACATGGGTATCTCTGGTTGTTGAAGCAATCCAGACGGTTTCTGATATTCCACTTTGACCTTAGCACAAGTTATACACTTACTCACATAAGTCGCGATGTGAGTGTCACGGCCCCCGACACGGTTTGACCCGTTTCAGGAGTCGCGGGACAGAAATCCCGTGGTATTTATTTAATTGAGTTTAACAGCGGAAGTTTATCATCAGGATCTTTTTAAAACTGAAATATTTCCCGATTATTTTATTTCACAACTCGGGATAAAACCCGGTAATTTACAATCTTGAGATTTCACGGAGAAATCTTTTATTTTACAAAACATGTTTCTTTATTTTATACTGAGCCACTTTCTTAAGCTTGTAGTGCTTCACGGCACTTTTCCTGGATCATAATAGATCACCTGAAACATGTTTGAAAAAGGTTTTGTCAGCGGGAAATACTGAGTGAATCATTCTATTTACATAAAATGATGCTTAGTTATTAATTACAGCATAAGAGCGATTACAATGGCTTCTATCTTATTTTTATCTGGCGTCCTGTCACAATGGTGACAAGTCACAATGGTGACGATGGTCATACCACTATTAGATCAATGAACCTAAATAGTGATGATTATCCCTAGTAGGTCAATGAACCTAACTGGGAGAGATTAGTAATGTGCACAATACCCCACTAGCCAGTGATTCAAGATATCCACGACTTAGTCCTTGTAATTATAACTTTTGAAAATAATTTGAGGTATTGTAAAATAGTTGATAAAAAGAGAATGACTCACATTGCAGATTTAATTTGAGCAGAGTTTAGCCTACTGATTAGCCTTTTAACCTAAATTTAATAACAGGCACACAATTCTGGGTTAGTAATCAATACAGCATTTACGATAACTCACGAGATCAACCCTCACAACGAATGACAAAGTGCTATGCTTAAACATCCATCGAATTAACGACTAATGACAAAGCATCACCCTAATGTGGGCAGCACTTAAACATCCATTGAGTACATTGATTGATCGGAAAATGAATCGTAATAGCGATCGAGTTAATACCCTGATTGCGGCGTCGATTAGTGATCCGTGTGTGTTAATTGTGGTAAACAGAACATAACTCAGTGTATATTTGGAATTTCTTCGTCGAACGAACAACAGAATGCAAGTGCCAGGCCCTTCTATTTATACCCAAAATTTGCACCTCCCGCTAGTCGCGGAAGAATCCGTGTCACGTGCCGCGTGTCGCCTGTGGTGACATTTCTAGAATAGAGTAGGCACGTGTTCAACTAGCTCAGGTGAGTCGACGTTGCGTGAATTTTCCAATTTGACAGCGTTTTATAAAGATAATCGTAACTAGGGTTTTACCTCCCCTGAGTTTTAGGGGCCCTGATTCTAATTCCGATTGTTCTGAAAATTTTAGGGTTTGTGCAGAATCACTTGGGTGTCTTAATTAGGGTTTCCTATTGAATAAAATAATATAATAAATAAGACTTTTGATACGAGTTGTTACATTCTCCCCACCTTAATAAAAATCTTGTCCTCGAGATTTACTGGAATAATTGAGGATACTTTCGCTTCTTTTCTGATTCCAGTTCCCAAGTGTATTAGGGTCCTATCTTTGAATCCTACTTTACTTGAACTAACACTAATCATTTGTGTTTTGAGAAATTCGATCTTTCTATCTTTTATCTGAAGAGGTTTTCCACAAATTTTAACTTTTCGTTTACCTCTATATCTTGGAGAGGTAATACCAAAGATTCGTCAGATAAACATTTCTTGAGATTGGATACATGAAATACATCATGTACTCCAGCTAACTCTCCTGGTAGTTGTAAACGATAAGCAACTGGTCCTATACGTTGGATCACTGAAAAAAATGGTCCTACGTATCTGGGACTTAGCTTTCCTTTCTTACCGAATCTAACAACTCATTTTTCAAGGAGATATTTTCAATAGCTTTTTGTCTCCAACTTGAAACTCCAACGGCTTTCGTCTATTATCTGTATAACTCTTCTGGCGATCTCTAGTCGTCTTCAGCTTTTCCTTTGTGATACTGAATATCACAGTCGTAATCACTTAGGATTTTCATCCATCTCCTTTGCCTCATGTTTAATTCTTTTTGCCCAAATATATATCTTAAATTCTTATGATCCGTATAGACAGTAAACTTACTTCCATACAGATAATGTCTCCAATTCTTAAGGGAAAAATTATGACTCCTAATTCTAAGTCATGAGTGGTATAGTTTTCTTTGTGCCTTTTCAATTGCCTTGATGCATACGCAATTACCTTTTTGCGTTGCATTAATACATATCCAAATCCTAGCTTTAAAGCGTCACTGTATACTTTAAAATCTTCTGTTTCTTCTGGTAAGGCTAGGATTTGGTAAATTTCTGTTTCAAGATTCTAAAAGCTTCTTCTTACTTAAGTCCCCATTCAAACTTAATGGTATAGCTATCTTGGAAAAATAAACCGTCTATAGTATCCGGCTAAACCTACAAAACTCCTAATTTCCATTGCAGTTTGTGGAATCTTCCATTTGGTAATTGCCTCTATCTTAGCAGAATCTATATGAATACCTTCATGATTCACCATATGACCTAGAATTTGCACTTCTAGCAGCCAAAATTCACACTTCGAGAATTTGGCATAAAGCTTCTCTTTTCTTAACAAAGTTAAGAGTGCATGCAAGTGCTGACAATGTTCTTCCTGAGTTTTGGAATAAATAAGTATATCGTCGATGAAGACAATTACAAATTTATCCAAATATGGTTTACAAATTCTATTCATCATGTCCATGAATGCTACAGGTGCATTCGTTAATCCGAAGGGCATGACTGTAAACTTGTAATGACCATACCTAGTTCTGAAAACAGTTTTAGGTATGTCTTCCTCTTGTACTTTCAATTGATGATATCCGGAAGGTAAGTTGATCTTAGAAAAATATCTATCTCCCTGGAATTGAATAGATCATCAATTCTAGGTAATGGGTATCGATTCTTAATTGTAACCTTATTTAATATAATCAATACACATTCTCATCGAACCATCCTTTTTCTTAACAAACAACACTGGTGCCCCCTACGGGGATAAACTAAGTTGTATGAAAACTTCATTTAATAATTCATCTAATTGTTTTCTTAGTTTTAATATTTCTGTGAGTGCTAACTGATAAGGTGCCTTGGCTATCGGTATAGTTCCTGGAATTAGATGAATCCTAAACTCTACTTCCCTATCTGGTGGTAATCCTAGTAACTTTTCTGGGAATACATCTGGGTATTCTGAAACTACAGAAATTTCCTTAAGTTCTTTATCTTTAGTATTAATGATTACTGAAATCATATATACTATTCCTTGCTTTCGTTCATAATTAGCAACTTTCATTACTGATATGAACTTTATGGTTTTACATGGCTTATCTCCTGTAATCATTATTATTTCCCCAGTGGGTGCACAAATTTCTATGGAATTCTTATCACAGATAATTCGAGCATGGTTGTTTACTAACCAATCCATTCCTAATTTCATAGATAAAAGGTTTGCAGAAAATTTATGACTTAAAAGTTCCTTATTTATTTTAACTGAATTCCCATCTGCCGTTTCTACTGTAGAAATTTGCCTAATGCTGATTAAAGGTAAGTTAAGAGTTTGGCAGAATGAAGTATTTATAAAACTTTGGTTTGTACCAGAGTCAAATAATACTTTTGTGTAAACGTTGTGAACTAAGAACGTACCGGCTATCACATCTGGAATGAGCTCTGCTTCCTTAGCAGTTAGTTGGAAGGCTCTTACATTCCTTTTTGCTCCTTCTGCAGGTTTGGCTTTATTGTCAGATGGTTTGTTCAGTTTTGGACAATCTGGCCTAAGATGTCCAGCTTCTCCACAGTTGTAGCATACTGAAAATTTCTTCCTCTTGCAGTCTTCTTCTTGATGCCCCGGAATTTTGCAAAAATTGCAATATCCTTTGCATCTTCCAAAATGCTTCCTTTTGCAAAAATTGCAAAATGGGCTAGTGGTAGATTGCCCATTCCCTCCTTTCTTGAAATTATTATGGTTACTCGGACGGAATCCTTGGGTAATCTTTTGGGCTACTTCCTTCCTTCTATTTTCTTCTCTTGTCCGTACTAGTTCGTCAGTCAGAGTATTGGCTAAATCTACCGCATCATCAATCGTGCGAGGTTTCACAGCTTTGACAATATTACGGATTTCGGCAATTAATCCCCAAATATAACGAGAAATAAGTACCGGTTCTGGCGAAGCCAGGGTTGGTACCACTCGAGCATACTCGAAGAATGTCGTAGTATACCCTCGACAATCTACATCCACCATCCGGTGGGTTAGAAACTTATTTGTCATTTGTTCCTTTTCATAATCGGGACAGAATTTTCTTTCTACAAAGCTCTTAAATTCTTCCCAGTTCATAGTATACGCCATCCTTCTTCCTTTTGCTTGTAACACCGTATTCCACCATTCTAGTGCCCCTTCTTTGAAAAGGTTTGACGCGTACATGACCTGATCATCCTGAGCACATTTACTTATGGCAATTACTGCCTCGGTTTTCTCTAACCAACGCAGTGCCGCAGTCGCTCCTTCATTGCCTGCAAACTCAATGGGTTTACAAGCAAGAAATTCTTTGTACGTGCAACCAGGCGTTGCAGCTTTCATTTTCTTAGGGAGCGGAGCTTGCCGTGGTTCATTATCATGATTAACATGATCATTGCCTCCGTTCACGCTATTACTGAAGTTATCTTCAGAAATACGTTTACTAGGAACTATTTGTTGAGGTTCAGCAGGCTTCTGGACAGCAGCGACTATTGCCGGAATAGCATTGGCTATCCCTTGAGCAACTATTGCTGGAATAGCGTTGGCTATTCCTTGAGCAACGATATTTTCTATATCCTGCCTAGTCATATATTGATCCCCCGGTTGTTGCTCAGATTGGTTAATCTCATTAACTGGTTCATTATTAGCGTTTTCCATCTGATATCTAATTTATAGTTAAATAATTAGTATAAAAGAAATAATCCAATGTCACAATTAATTGCACATAATCACATAAACGAATATACATACAAAATTTGTAAATTTTCTAAAATTTTATTTGTTTTATAGATTATAGCATGCTTCTATATACAACCATTGTATTATTTATTTTACAAATACTGATTTTACTATTACTATTACACCACCATAGTTCCATAAATCCCCTATCCTTTGTCAGATGATATTCTAGTAACGGCGTTCCCTCTCATTGTATTTCCAGGAGATCTGTCCCCCAATCTCTTGGATCCTATTCCCAGTATCCATTAGTTCTTCACCAAAGTGGCGGAATTCAGCCATATTCTCGTTACTCATTGGTGGATTTGGTAAAGGTTCTGGATTGAACTTAGGAAAAAGCTTATAGGGATTGTTTTGTAACTGTATTTCATTAGTCAACCATTCGTCTATTTGCGAGTGGATTGAAGGGTTTGGAATAGCTGATTCTAAGTTCATATGTAGTTGTGTTTCAAGAGAATAAATAAAAACATTTTCATTAACAGGCTTAATAGTATTATGGCTTGCCATTATAAAATCTAGCTCTTCCTGAGATGGTAACCCCTCAATTTGCCTAGAGCTTTCCTCAATTTCCATTTTCTTAGACTTGGATTTCTCGAGAGGTAAAGCGTTGAATTCTATAGGTTCTTCTATGTCTGGTATATACCTATTGAAATCTCTGGAAACTTCTATTCTTACTGGATAGAGATTTAAATTCTGAAGGGCGTCAGACAAGTCACTCATGCTGTTTAGCAAAATACACACAATTACTAAGTTAAAAATTATATCAAATTTCATAGAAAACCTTTAAATATTATTTCATATTGGGTAACTATGAAACAACCGAATATGAAAACATACTAGGTTTTATTTGTAAATTTTTTTTTTATTTACTAAATCAGGTTTCTGGCTTATATTTAATAAGGGTGCTAAAACTTAAATCAAAATATTTAAAGATTTGTATTTATTGCTACAGTGGTTAACATATAAAAATTTGCCCATACTGTACAAAATTAGTCAGATAATAAAACACATAATCACAAAATAGCAATTAATAAAAATTATTAAGTATTTCTAAATACTTAATTGGCTTAAATCAGTGGCTCGATAAGTGGCTCTGATACCACCTTTTTCTGTCACGGCCCCCGACCCGGTTTGACCCGTTTCAGGAGCCGCGGGACAGAAATCCCGTGGTATTTATTTAATTGAGTTTAACAGCGGAAGTTTATCATCAGGATCTTTTTAAAACTGAAATATTTCCCGATTATTTTATTTCACAACTCGGGATAAAACCCGGTAATTTACAATCTTGAGATTTCACGGAGAAATCTTTTATTTTACAAAACATGTTTCTTTATTTTATACTGAGACACTTTCTTAAGCTTGTAGTGCTTCACGGCACTTTTCCTGGATCATAATAGATCACCTGAAACATGTTTGAAAAAGGTTTTGTCAGCGGGAAATACTGAGTGAATCATTCTATTTACATAAAATGATGCTTAGTTATCAATTACAGCATAAAAGCGATTACAATGGCTTCTATCTTATTTTTATCTGGCGTCCTGTCACAATGGTGACGATGGTCATACCACTATTAGATCAATGAACCTAAATAGTGATGATTATCCCTAGTAGGTCAATGAACCTAACTGGGAGAGATTAGTAATGTGCACAATACCCCACTAGCCAGTGATTCAAGATATCCACGACTTAGTCCCTGTAATTATAACTTTTGAAAATAATTTGAGGTATTGTAAAATAGTTGATAAAAAGAGAATGACTCACATTGCAGATTTAATTTGAGCAGAGTTTAGCCTACTGATTAGCCTTTTAACCTAAATTTAATAACAGGCACACAATTCTGGGTTAGTAATCAATACAGCATTTACGATAACTCACGAGATCAACCCTCACAACGAATGACAAAGTGCTATGCTTAAACATCCATCGAATTAACGACTAATGATAAAGCATCACCCTAATGTGGGCAGCACTTAAACATCCATTGAGTACATTGATCGATCGGAAAATGAATCGTAATAGCGATCGAGTTAATACCCTGATTGCGGCGTCAATTAGTGATCCGTGTGTGTTAATTGTGGTAAACAGAACATAACTCAGTGTATATTTGGAATTTCTTCGTCGAACGAACAACCGAATGCAAGTGCCAGGCCCTTCTATTTATACCCAAAATTTGCACCTCCCGCTAGTCGCGGAAGAATCCGTGTCACGTGCCGCGTGTCGCCTGTGGTGACATATCTAGAATAGAGTAGGCACGTGTCCAACTAGCTCATGTGAGTCGACGTTGCGTGAATTTTCCAATTTGACAGCGTTTTATAAAGATAATCGTAACTAGGGTTTTACCCCCCGTGAGTTTTAGGGGCCCTGATTCTAATTCCGATTGTTCTGAAAATTTTAGTGTTTGTGCAGAATCACTTGGGTGTCTTAATTAGGGTTTCCTATTGAATAAAATAATATAATAAATAAGACTTTTGATACGACTTGTTACAGTGAGCTTTCATCTTCGGCCACCAATACAAAACTATGAGGTCCTGATACATCTTATCCGAACCCAGATGGACAGAGTATTGAGACTTGTGCGCTTCGTCCATCACAAGTTCTCTAAGATTTCCAATCAAAGGAATCCATATTCGTTCCATGCAATAGAGAATACCATCAGATCTCTTTACTAGTCGCTTTTCCATGCCCTGTAAATATTCAGCTTCATAGTTTTCTTCTTTTAGCGCTTCAGTTTGAGCAGCACGGATTTGATCAGGTAGATTCGAGTGAATCGTGAGCTATAAAGCTTGTACACGTTTGGGTGTCTTTTCCTTCCGACTAAGGGCGTCAGCTACAACGTTAGCCTTGCCTGGATGATACTTGATGGCACAATCGTAATCATTTAGGAGTTCTACCCAGTGACGCTGTCGCATATTCAATTCCTTCTGGTCGAAAATATGCTGAAGGCTCCTGTGATCGGTGTAAATAGTGCATTTGGTACCGTACAGATAGTGCCTCCAGATTTTCAATGTAAAAACCACGGCCCTTAACTCCAAGTCGTGGGTCATGTAATTCTTCTCATGAACCTTCAGTTGTCGAGAAGCATAAGCTATCACATTGTTACGTTGCATCAGCACGCAACCGAGACCCTGTATAGAAGCATCACAATATACCACAAAATCTTCTGTACCTTCAGGTTAAGACAAAATCGGTGCACTGCAGAGTTTCTATTTTAACAACTGGAAAGCTTCTTCATGCTTCGTTCCCCACGAGTATACAACACCTTTCTGCGTCAATGAGGTAAGAGGTTGGGCGATCTTCGAGAAGTCCTTAATAAACCTGCGATAGTACCCAACGAGTCCAAGAAATTGCCGCACCTCCGAAGGAGTCTTTGGTGCCGCCCAATTTCTAATAGCATCAATCTTTGCAGGATCCACGTGTATTCCTGATTCGTTAACGATATGGCCAAGGAAGTGTACTTCTCGAATCCAGAAGTTACACTTAGAGAATTTCGCGTAGAGCTGCTCCTTTCTTAGAAGCTACAAAACAAGACGTAGGTGCCGCTCGTGATCTTCCTTGCTCTTCGAATAGATCAGAATGTCATCGATAAACAGGATAACGAAGTCGTCAAGATACAGTTTGCATACACGGTTCATGAGGTCCATGAAAACCGCTGGCGCGTTCGTCAACCCAAACGGCATAACTAAAAACTCATAGTGCCCATACCGCGTTCGAAAATCCGTTTTAGGAATATCTTCCTCTCGGACTCTCACCTAATGATTGCCCGATCTTAAGTCGGTCTTCGAATAAAAACTTGACCCTTGCAACTGGTCAAATAAGTCGTCGATACGTGGCAGAGGATAACGATTCTTAACTGTCACTTTGTTGAGTTCTCGATAATCTATGCACATGCGAAAGGACCCGTCTTTCTTCTTTACGAACAGAACTGGGGCTCCCCAAGGCGAAGAACTGGGTCGAATAAAGCCCCTATCCAGTAACTCTTGCAATTGATTAGACAACTCCTGCAACTCTCCAGGTGCAAGACGATAGGGAGCACGCGCAATCGGGGCTACTCCTGGCGTAAGATCAATCTGAAATTCCACTTGACGGTGAGGAGGTAAACCAGGAAGTTCCTCAGGAAACACATTGGCAAATTCACGTACAACTGGCAGATCCTCGATCTTTCTCTCTTCTGGCTGAGGATCAGTAACAAGTGCTAGAATAGCAGGATACCCCTTTGGTAGACACTTCTGCGCTTGCATAGCTGAGATGAAACCAACCATCGCCCCACTACGATGCCCTTGAACTGATAAAGATTCTCCACTGGGGAGAGGAATACGTACGATCTTCTCCTTACAGAGTATTTCAGCTTGATGCTTAGACAACCAATCCATACCAACCACTATGTCAAAACTACCAAGGGTAATAGGAAGGAGGTCAATATCAAACACTTGACCCACAAAATCTAATTTACACCCAAAAAGGACATGCGAAGCTTCAATCGTTTTGCCGTCGGCTAATTCTACTACATGCTTAACCTCTAAAGGTGTTGGGGTTAACCCAAATCACTGA